>JAKSZP010011501.1:0-16321 GCA_022478985.1 Massospora cicadina | reverse complement strand
GTCACCAGAAGTCTTCATACCAGTTATTAAAACCTCACTTTTCTTAGCATACAGTTTCTATCGATGTTGTGGGACCTCTGCTGAATGGAGCTAACTGGTCTAAGTATATCCTGGTGGCAATTGACCACTTGACCAGGTGGGTTGAGGCGCAGCCATTTGGGGTCTGGGGGCGGTTACTGTGGCTAAGTTTGTTATGATATGCATCATTCAGAGTCACTGCTATCCGCAGTTTATCCTTACCAACAATGGCACTAATTTTACCTCTCACATACTCCACAAGCTCAATGAAATGATGGCCATTTGCGTGATTCTAAAAACCCAGTATCACCCTGAGTCCAACGGAATGGTTGAACGGGTTAATGGGACCCTGGTGAACATACTATGGAAGTTGTTTAAAGATAGGCCATCAATTGAGGTACCTTCCTTTCTACCGCAGTGTTCACCTACAATATTAGCTACCATTCTGCCACAGGGAAAAGCCCCTTCCAATTGCTTTATGGGTGGCATCCCTCTCTGCCTGCACTTCTATATGCCTGTGTAGAGGACAACAGCGAAAAGGATCCACAACGCTATTTGACGCCCTAATGAATATGCTGATTAAATCATAAACTGAATTGTACTTGTTCAGCTTAGCTAAGAAAATCAAAAACCAGGCTGCTGATCAGGTATGGCAAAGCAGCCTAGCACAGTTCAAAGATGGAGATATGGTGCTATTCCACGATCAGCATGGGTTTGTGCAGAAGCACAAGCTCGTGAATATTTGGATTTAGCCATTCAAGATAATAGAAAAAATGGGTTTCACCTCTTTTTTTTGTACTAGATGGTCCCAACCTAAGGGGGGGATTCATCGATGCTGGGTGTCACCTCTTATACTATCAGGACCCCACAAGTGGTCAGATTATAAAATCGAGTACACACAAAAATTCTTTGGCCATATAAGCAGCAATAGAGCCTCTCCAGAAAAGAAAAAAATAAAATAATAAAAATAATGATGATGATTGAACAATACTATCTTATATGAATTATAGCTATGTTTATTTGAGGTTGCTGATGGAGGTCTTACGATTTGCTCACTTTGTCTTTCCACCTTTTTTCGGTTTTTTGTGGTGTTCCTTTTGTTTTGACCTATGGAACCTTTGTTTATTTTTTCACCGCTTTGAGGGTGTCATGGATTCTATGGATCCTTCTCAGGTTAGGGGTTGAGGCGAAGGCTGCCATGGTGAGTGCAAGGTGGTTGACATCTGCTCAGGGGCCACTGCACTAGTCTTAGGAGGGGAGGCCAGTGTGGCGAAATGGAAGAGGAGGAGGGACTGGGTTTCCATGGAAAAAGTCGAGGTGTTGAGAGCTTGCTGGTTGATTTAGTCAAAACTGTTCTTGCCCAACTAGGAGCAAAGCCTGCAACAACATGTGTTGATGGTCCCAGGAGATTAACGAGTAAGCAAGCAGAGGGGGTCATAGTTGTAAGGTCTGGCAAGTATGCAGGTGAGTCCCAGCTCGAGGGGAAAAGGCTGCGCCCATGCCAGGCAATCTAAAAGGAAGTCCTCCATGCTTGGATACACCATCATATAAGGAGAAGCTGCGGTGGATACTGCTCACTGGGCTCACTCAAGGGCTGCCTGGTGTAGCTATATCCCTGAACCTAAAGTGGTTGCAGGATGAAATATTAGGTTACCTTAAGGCTCCATGATGGGAAGGTACTGGGGTGGATCTTTGGCGCTGAGGGCAGAGAACGTTGCAGTTACTACAGATCAAAGGCGATCTAGCCAGTTTTTGTGGAAGTTTACCCGCAGGGACCAGAAGAGGGTAGAAAGTGGGGAAAGAACCCCTACCAGCAGGCTATCAACCACTCCACGAAGCACAGCATCCGCTGAACAGACAAAGCCACAGGATGAGGTTTGGCAGGAGATGGGAGCACTAGATGAAAAAAGCCGCTTGCCAGGAGCTGTGTCACTTCATTAAATGAAGGCCCTCATCTCTAATCCTCTCCCTAGTGTAGCTGGGCCATTATGTCCCTGAAGGGGGCGTGCCAGGAAGCCAAATGGCCAACGTTTTCTGGGAAGGAGCTCTTTCTGGGTTAAAATGGTCATGAGGTCCACATCAGCCTCATCCTCATCAGCCGGGGGAAGGGGAAACTGGGGAAGAGGGATGTGGCCTTAGTCAGGCAACTCCACACCAAGCCACAAATGGAAGAAGAAATTGAAATTGCGGACCTGTGGTTGTTGGTGCATAATGGTTCATATTGCATCGCAGGAAAAAAAAATGTTCAGCTTATTTTCCAGTCAAGGGGGTGGGGTAATTTCACGAATATATATAACTGAATGACAAGCCAAAATTATGACCAATGGATCATTGGAGGAATTCTGCCAAAGATTCCATTGGCAGAACCTTCCAAGGATGTTTCAGATCTACAAGTATTTAATTGCCTTAAGATGAGGAAATATAGGGTTAGTTCAGGTTGTTATCAGATCACCTTTAAAATAGGGTAATAAGGTGATGTCAACACTCAACGAAGATAATTTGGATTGCCTCAAATCAGGGCAATAAAGAGTTGAAGAACAACAAACCAAAACCAATGAGAATATGGAGGAACAAATAAACAAAGAAAAAGGGTCAGTACTGACTAAAGTTGCTGAGATATAAGCAAGTAGAGAGGATTGAGAAGGAGGGAGGTTTTTAAAGTTGAGAAGAAAGGAAGTAATAGGGAGCGGACTAGAAGAGATCCGCCGAGATTATTAGAAAAAAATAAAGAAGAGTTGTTAAGGAATTGCTCCTTTTTATTACAGTTGTTGTTTACACGTGTTCTGAGGTACTGACAATCTTCATATCGACCATTCTAATTGCTCAGTGGGCGTAACCCTGTGCAAAAAACTCTTTAGTAGATATATAGGTTATCTCCAAATTTACAACACATAGGCTATGGCTAATTTGGCCAAAACTGTCACAAAAGAGGCTCAAAACGATAATGAGCTCCAGCCCCTCTTAATTCTTTCCAATTATCTGAATTGGTGCTTTACTACCACAATTGCATCACCCCTAGAAGGGAGAAACACAGGTCTATTTGGGAAGGACCTTTTGTAGTCTTTTACAAGCGGGGGAGGAGTACTCCATCAAATCCCTTGCTACAAGAGTTACTATCAACCGAGTTCAAGGCCAATTCTTGAAGCCTTATTCTCCCCAACACTCTTTAAGGGGTGATATCAGAATATTACAAGTCCAAGGTATAAAAAATGAGTGTTTTGGACGTAAATGACGAAAAGATTGGCCAAAAGACCTTGGTAGATTCCTGGTGGAATCCCTCTAATTGGTATAACTTTTACTAGTACTTCTCAGGCAATTACCACAATTCAGGTAGTCAAATTGCGCTGACTATGAGGCGAATTCAGGGGAGTCCATCGGAAGCTCCTCCTCAGGACAAACCTAATTTAGTACAAACTATTTTGCGGAGACTGGCACCTTTTATAGGGTCAGAGGGGGTCCAGCAAGGTGAAAATATTATCCCGCCTTCTGATTGGACTAAATATTTAAAAGTTTTTCTCACAGTTTCATCTTCCCAGTTGTCACTTCCCCATCTGCCCTCACATTGAAGCGAGGTGAATCTCAACCAATCCAATAGGTTGAATCACAATAATCCTTAATTCAGACGTTACTAAGCAATCCAAACTTCAAGCCTTGACATTTATATACTAGCATTGACTTTTTAAAATGGTTCACTTCTTGACCCTCTTATAGAATTAATAGAAATTTATAAATTAATCTTTTAACTTAGTTGAGGTTAATATATTATTTGTAATAAAGTGGTCAATAACCATATTTTATATCCTGCAGTCGAGAACCAACTTCTCCAGAAATCAATTGTTGGATATAGGTGAAAACGCATCTGCAAGCTTAAACAAAACCCTGAAATCCAACAATGATCACGACTTTAGATTCACAAAAAACATATATCTAAGGTCAACTTTGTGGATTATCCACTGATAAGTATGAGACCTGTCGCTGGTCTGGGGCTTAAGAAGCTGTTGTCAGCAAAGAGATTAGTAAGCAAGTAGAGCATGGGATCCTCATTACGTCATTGAGTCCATTGGCAAGTCCAATCTAAATTGTGAAATGGAGGATCCTCAAATTGAGTGGAGATCAATTATTGTCAATTAAATAAATCTATAAGAAAGACTTCTATTTGCTCCTGAGGATTGACGAAGTGATCCATTGCCTAGGGGATGCCAAGTACTTTTTGGCAATTGCTTTGATTCTGGGATATTGTCAAATTGGTTTGCAAAAAGAAGATTAAGAAAGATAAGCAATCAGCACAGGGACTATACCGGCTGACCAGAATGCCCCAAGGATTGTGCAACCCATTAGTGACATTCTAGAGAGCAATGGACTCTATCTTCCGTGATTTGAGGTTAGCCTGCGTTTTAGTTTACTTGGATGATATCAATGTACTCATAAGAACATTCACAAACTATTGGGAGCTTTTAAAAGAAGTGATTAAGCGCCTGGTGATGGCAAACATAAAGGTTAATATGAGTAAATGTTATTTCTAGAAGAAAGAACTTGAGTATCTGGGTTTGTGATAACCTTAAGTGGGCTGCAGCCTCAGCCGCAGAAGATTACAGCCATTGAATGGATGTCAATACCAAAGAGCATTTGTTATATACATTTATTTCTAGGGATGATTATAAACTATTGGTTGTTCATAAAGAATTTCTTTAGAATCACTATGCATATTTTCACTTATTAGGGGATCTGAAAAAAGGGATTTGTGTAGAATGATGAGGCTCAAGAAATTGTTGACATTTTAGCCAATAATCGATGGCAGTTTCTGTCTTAAAATAACTGAATTTTTGATTGGGGTTTTATAACCCAGATTAATTTCTTGTTAACGGTAATTGGGGCTTTTTAAGCCAAGTGGACGACAATGGGGAGGAACATCCTGTGGCTTATGTGAGTAGAACACTGATGCCAGCAGAAAGAAACTACTTAATGACAGAGCATAAATGCCTCATAGTGATCTATGCATGCTAGCATTACTGAGTGTATATCAACAGCACACATTTTAAAGTAGTGACCAATTATTTCATTCTACGCTGGCTCCATATCCTGAATGAACCAGAGGGGCGACTGGCCTGATGGGCTTTAAAACTACAAGCCTACCATTTTGAGATAGTATACAGAGTTGGATCATCACATTAAAACGCTGATTAATTTACCAAGATTGCCTGCTTTCTTTTTTTTTAGTACTAGATGGTCCCAAAAGATTGCCTGCTTTCCAAGTTGTCAATCATCAAGAGGATGAGGTATTCCAGAGGATTATTTAAGGCAATATTGGGGAAAAGCTTCAAGCAATTTAAGGTGCACTAAAGAAAGTGATGGAAAACACCAATATGAAAATAACAATTTATACATAACGATCTATATAAACCAGTTTTTATTATTAAAGCCACCAGATTGAGCGGAAACTATCTGAGCCACACACAAAGTTATCAGCCATGATTGCCTAAGAAAAATTATGGACCATATTTGCCAGTACTATTTCTGGGAATAAATCAACTATGATGTCACCAACTATCTGGCCAATTGCGTGAAATGCCAACACCACAAGTCATATAAGTATATAACAGTATACCAGCTAGTGCGCCCTGGGTTCGCTTGGCACATGGTGTCAATAGACATGATGGGACCTTTGAGTGTCAGTACAGGGGAGTGAAGTAAATCATACTGGTGATAGAACATCTGATTAGATGGGTAGAAACAAAATGTTTAGGAAGAGTGGATTCTACAAGCACGGAATGTTCATCCTGAATAAAGTGGTATACTGGCATGGATGCCCACAAGTCTTATTAAGTTACAATGGAACCAATTTTATCTCCTATATGATCCCAAGGATTATATGATGGGAATCTGAGGAATGGTGTCCATTTCATATCAACCAGAAACAAATGGAATGCTAGAAAAAGTCAATGGAATGTCTCAGAGTATTGAATTATGCTTCAATTGAGGCCGGTAAGTCTCAAAGCTGGATAATGTGGAGGTGTTCAATTATATTAGGATGGGATTTGGAGCAATCCAATTTCCTTATATCTAGTATAAATACTAATTTAAATATTGGGTTGGCCTCAATTCAAGCATTTCCAATTAGGTAATTAAGATTAGATTAAGTGTCCAGAATCAGGATCCTTGACATATGTTCTAGACTTGTAGCATAACGTTGAGTTCCAATGGACATGGTTAGTCACTTCAGGGTTCACAAAGGACCAACTATGACTCTCAATATTATAAATTAAATGAATATGTATAAGTTTATAGGTTGCCATTAATCCAATGTTTTTATCAGAAAATTTGGGGAGCCTTTTATAAGGTCAAGGATAGTTAATATAAACAAAAGTTAATATTCTGATATCTAATAAGCGAGATATCAGATCAATTATAATCCTAAATAAATGAATATATATCAAGGTTGATACAAAGCGCCTGATAAATTAAGATAATAATGATTTTCATTCTAAATTGGATAGAACTTCATCTTATGAGGTTTCAGACCATTTGGTAAGTTTTCTCACTCCTATTAGGTTTAGCCTAATACCCTGAGACTTGGCCTTAAAGAAAAAGTTGAGGTTTACCTCAGGATAAGGCTTAATCTTAAAAGGGTAAAATCCTTACAGAATGCTAGCTGAAAGGCTGAAAAATGGTCACAGGAAAATCTTCTGTTTGAGGAACTTATCTAGTTCAGTTACCTTTGCCTACAATATCTGTCATCATATGGAGACAAAGAAAATTCCATCCAAACTATTATATGGACATTGGGAAGCACTACCACCAATTGTAAATTCTGCCACAGAACCAACATTGGAGATTAAAAATATAAGTACCTAAACACAAAGGAAAGCATTATATTTTGGCTGCAATCTCAGGTGTGATCCACATTGAAGGAAAGGATCAAAGAGAATATGATGAACGACAAGACCTGACCAAGGGTATATTCTGAACGCTCTTTGAGGAACTTTTCTTTCTCGTTGAAATCACTTTTTGTAACCTATTCAATTCAAGACTGAATCTAGTATGATAATCTTACAGAGGAGATTAGTCTGCGCCCATTTCAGGGAGCAGTTGGGCAAGTAAGGTAAGAGGAACAGGAGGAAGGCCCGCGGCCTCCAACGTTCAAAAACGCCCCGGAGAAACTGGTGGAACAGACAAAAATTTTAAAAAACCGGCGGTCACTATTTCCCAGGAGAAACTCGCATGGCAAGCATGATGCAACCAGTACATCAACACGCCACACTCCCAGCCACTTTCGTTGGTGGAATTTGGAGTATGCGTGTATCTGGACATCCAACAAACGGCCTTATGGGAAAATTTTTGAAAAGATGTGCACACAATTTTCCTGACTGCGGTGTATGTCGCACCTCACTCCATGTCACGCGGTTGGCTGGACCTAAGTTTCAAAAGCAAAAAGGCAGCATATGAGGCTGCGGCGGTGCAAGTAGTGGTTGACCTCCCCAAAGGGCAATGGGTCATCGAAACCAAATGTACCAGATGGACAAAATCAAACCAAATTTTCCTCACGTTTGACTTTTTCCCACTACAGTAAAACGTGACATTTTGGAACAACACTTGAAAGATGGTCTCGCCATATATGGCGAAATACAATCTTTTAAAATGCAATGCTTCACGCTGATGCCACACCTGTGCACTAACAAAGCCATTGCAGTCCTGGCCCCAACCGAGGAGATCGCGAAGGACCTAACCCAGATCCTGCACTCCACTTTTATTGAAATTGCAGGGCATACCACCCACTCATTCCGGGTGACTGTGGACAGCGCGCCCCCCATTTGCACCCACTGTGACGTGTTCAGCCATAAGGCACATGTGTGCCCCATCAAGGAGGGCGTCACATTCCAAGAGCACCCCTCTGTGGCCATGGCCAGCGGAGAGGCGCACTTTGAACCAACCGCAAGTACCAAAGAGACGCTTTCCCATGGGGAGCACAAGGCTGCTACCTACTGGTAAAGCCAATCTCCCCGCAAGAGTGGAAGAAGGCCAAGCAGGCCTGCAGGGCCGCGGCCAAGAAAGTGGCCAAGGCCTCCACCACTATCCCACACTCACAACGCCAGGAGGACATGGAAACCTTCGCGGCGGAAGCAACTCAGTACCATCAACCAATCAGATTGGGAAGCCCATGCCGAGCGGGCCACTCAATCTGAGGATCCAAAGGGAGATTCAATCTCACCCAATCGTTGCACCCAAGCTCCAGTCAAAACTGACTTGGGACCTATCCCAACTGGAATTTTTTTTGACCCACTCAACGGTGCACCAAATCTATCTGCACCGCAAAAAATTTGTCCAACATCAGGAAAACAAAAAGCAAAGGCTAAAGCCAATGCAACTATTTCCGCAAAAAAGAACAAAAACCCCAATAGCGTTGCTGCTAACACCCACACTGCTGTGAAGGCCCATGGGGATCTAGAGGAGGCTGGTGGGCCCGGGTGCCCACCCCCTTGCATCTAAGGTATGATGGGGGAAACCTTCACTTTAGGGATGTTGAATATTGGCGGACTCAAGGCCTCCCCATCCTGGGCTATGAAACTGAGTTTTTTACAACACAACTTACCCGTGGATATCCTGGCCATCCAGGAGTCCCACTGTCCACAGAGTTCTGAGGAAACATGGAAAACAATGCTCTCCCCATCCCTATCCTTTTGGTCGAAGCACTGTGGGGTGCTAATTTGGAAAAACAATTTTTCAACTTTTTATCCTCAGAAACATTCCTAAATGGCCGAGTGCTTGTTGTCACTTTCTCGTGGGCTGACGTAGCACACGCAATTGTCAACGTCTATGCCTCAAACGGTGCACACAAGCATCAGGAATTTCTCTCGTTGGTCAAATCCCTCCTGCTACCACCAGACTTTTTCCTAGTTGGCGACATGAACTGTTGACTAAACACACAAATGGACCGGTGGCCTTCCTCACCCCATGCCCCCCAGGGTCACATAGAACTGCGCATTCTAAAGGCCACCCTCAGACTAAATGGATGTGCTGCCGCAACATGCCCTGCTGCTTGAAAACATGACGCGTCCCCACGTCCACAATGGCCAACTAAGGTCCATGACCCGCATCACCTTATCCTAACGCCAGCGAAATTCCACACCCACATCTCCCACTTAAAGACAACAAAAATGGAATTCTCTGACCACTGACTGGTCTCACTAACCTACCACCTACCTGCCACAGCTGCTAAGGCCCCACATCGGTGCAAAATCCGCCCCTCTGAGCTCGCGTCGCCAGGATTTTCCACATGGGTGGAAGCGGCAACTTTGGGAAAAAAGTTTGTTGCACCATTTTGCGCGGACCCCATTTCCACATGGGCAACTTTCAAAGATGACACCATCCGCCACTCTCACCATCTCTCCTCCAGATTTTCACGAGCCACATCAGCAGTCATTTCGCATGCTCTGGCAGAGTTGGCACACCTGGAGTCCAACATCCCAGCTACAGGATACAGCTCTGCATGGGGCCAGAGGTGGGCGGAGGCAGCCACCCACCTCAACGCACTCGAAAGGCAACACAAACACTGGGTCTGTGTTCAGTACAGGGCCACACGCATCACAAAAGGTGACAAATGCACCGCACATTTCTTTAAAAAAAATTTTGCACCACACCAGAGCATAGCCTGCACACAGGTGCAAAGATCAGATGATTCCATTGCGGATACGCCAGCTGAAGTGGCAATCAAAACACAAAAGTATTACTCTGAGTTGTACCAATCTGATCTAATTCAGCTGGCCAAAGTGGTGGAATTTCTCGACTGAGCCCACATCCGCACCATTTTCTGATACCCAGATATAATGAATTTGATTACTCTATATGAATTATGGACAGTCATTCACGGCGCACCAAACTGAAAATGCCCAGGCCCAGATGGCATTCCATATTAGTTCTACAAAAAGTACTTCAAATATATATCCCCATTGCTGCTCGCCTCACTTAACCAAAGCCTGTTGAAAACGCGCCTCCTACCAGGAGGACATGAGGCCTTTACTGTCACACTCTTCAAGAAAGGGGATAAGCTAGACTTAGCCAACTGGCACCCCATTTCTCTAACAAACACAGACACCAAAATTTTAACAAAAATCATGGCTAACCATTTAGGGACTGTAGCATCTGCCACCATCTCCCCAGAACAATTCAGTTTCATACCTAGAAGATCGATATGGGATAATTTACACTCTGTGGCTAATATATGTCAATCACAGCCTCTGGGGCACTTGTATTTTTGGACCAACAGAAGGCCTATGATAGAGTAAACTGGGAATACCTCAGGGCCTGCCTCCATCAATTCCGCTTACCCCCTCGCTTCATCAACTGGGTGATGCTGCTCACAGAATCTGCAACGATGGAAGAACGTGGCCCTGGCTTCCTAACGGAAGTAGTCCGCCCTCAAAGGGGCTTGAGACAAGGGGACCCCCACAGCCCACTCTTATACAACTTCAGCCTTGACCCACTACTGCGAAACGTGAATGCCCAACTCACTAGGGTTCATGTGCCAGGCCAAGCCCCAGTCAAGATAATGGCGTTCGCGGTTGATTGTGTGGTTGGGGTGTCTAATAACCAAGATGCACGCGCGCTTGAAGCTCTCATACAGGAGTATTCCCGGGTAAGCAACGCGGAACTGAACGCTTCCAAAACTGAAATCATCCTCCTTGGTCAGTTTCAGAACTGCTGGACCCCAGCAATTAGCTCTCAACCTGGCCCATCTGCTTGCCCACATCCTCGCCATACTAACTCAACACACACCACCTCACTGATGCTCCCATTTGTACCACGTCCTACCATAGGACCAGTATGCCATTTGGGCGTGTGGATGGAGGCAGGTGGATACGCATCTGTGGTAATGGAATGCCGTATTCTCAACAACGTGACAAAGCGAATCACCTCTCTCAGAGCTCACCCTACTTCCCTTACAGGCAGGGTAGTTTTAGCCAACTCTATGCTCCTCTCCAAAGTCTGGTTCGGAGCCCACGCCATCCCCTTCTCACCAAGCTTCTTCAAATCCTTGTATGCCTTGCTGCAAGGATGGCTTTGGTCAGGCCGCCCACCACCATTATGGCTAGAGGACATGTTTGGCCATATCATAATGGTGGCATGGGCCTGCTTGACTTCAAAGCCCATGCGGCCAAAATTCTGGGCACCTGGATTGCAGCCGTCACCGCCCCTACAATCCCCTCCCAACACTGGTCCCGCGCAGCCCGCTCCAACTTCTCCCGCGCCTTGGGCCTCAATAATCCATCGAACCCCCACTCCCTGATGAAATACCTCGCATCACACACATCGGCTACAGGTCCTCACGGGACCAAAACCCACTACAAACGAATCCTACTCTCCATGCGGAGCGCGGAGTGGAGAATTCATATTAGCGGACATACAACCCAAAGAGGCCGCCCCTCTACTCAGTTCTCACAAGAGGTACAAGGGCTAACCATCCATGATGGCGTGATCCCCATTCGGCCCCATGTCCTATCCAGAGTGGACTACCTGGACATGATGGACATCCCTTACTCCATTGAAACCCAAAAAACTATCTGGAAATTTGTACACCATCCTCTGATGCAGCCTCAAGTCCGCTCACATGTGTGGCGCTGCCTGAGGTAGGTGTATCGTAAAGCTGAGCGCTCTAACGCTTTACACTCATCCTGTGTCGTGTGTGGCCAATATGGAACGCTGTTCCACCGCCTGGAGAAGTGCCCTACCTCTAAAGTGATATGGCGCGAAGTCCAACGTCTGCTGGGCCAGGATCAAAAGCATCCCTTCATTCTGTCAAGAGATATGTTTGCTCTATCAATGGCCTCCTCTCTTCCACCCTCCCTCCGTGCTTTGGTGGTTGCAATCGCCATGTGGACCATCCACACGATTGTCTTAGATGCCATCGCAGGCTCCACCCCCACCCTCCTAGAAGCTGTCCACAGATTCCAGTCTCATTTGGTGGACCACTTTCAAGCATGGTTGTTCAGATAGCTCCCACCGCGTTGCCAACAGCTGGTCTCCTCCTAGTTCCCAGTCTGGTTCATCAAATCAGACCCCTTCCTCCACACGTGCTCAATTGAGGCTACGTCCCCTTCACACGTTCCCTCCCCCTCCCCATAAGTGGCGTTCCCGCTGGCAACAAGAGATAGCATCGCTTCTCTGGGGTGCCTTCCATGTTACTAAGTTTTGTCTCTTCTGAGTCATATTTGGAAGTGTCCTTCCCATGGTCAGCCTTCCGCGCAATAAATTAAATATAATTAAATAGACAAGACCTGACCATTGATACAATAGTATCATGTGGGGATAAGGGTAGCCTATTGCGACACCCATAGTTTTGGAAGAAGAAATAAGCTGGATGCTTTGTGTTTGGGTCCGTTCAAGGCGATTGCCAAGTCAGCGACTGAAGCCTATACAATTAAGAACATTGTTGATGGCCAAATAGTAAACTGGGTCTATAAAAATATCTATAGTATAGAATCTAGTGTAATAATAAGCTGCAATGTTCCCAAGGGACCAGTGAGCCTAATAATATTATAAGTCCTGATTTGGTCAAGTCCCAGGAGGAGATCGCTGAACCAAGATCTGTGGTTAAGGCTTAAAAATAGACCTCTGAAGCATGATAGATGGTTAAGTTCAAAAAACGAACCTCTGAATCAGATTATGAGGAAAAGAAAAGATGGACCTCTGAACCTACTTATAGGTTAAGTCTCATAGCAAAAAAAGAAAAAAAGAGAAAGTACAAAGAATGATATAAGATAAAAATTCTAAAGAAAAGTATAAAAAGATTAAATGAAATTTTTATATTTGCTATTTTTTTTATTTAACTGAGGCAAGCCAACCAGGGGATGGGCATTACCGAGTATGTATGGGAACAAAAAAAGGGGGAAGTGAAGGTAGATCAAATTGTGCACCCTAAGATACTCAGGTTACCCCTGTTGCCAGCGGAACTGCCAGTTATGGGGGTTGGAGCGCTACTCTGAGGGGGTTTCCCCCGCTATGGAGCAGGTGTGGAGGAAGGGGTCTGTGTGGAGGAACAAGAGTGGGAACCACGATTCTATGAGCGCTTGTTGCCTTAGCCTCATATATCCATAGAGCCAGGCTTGGAAGTGCTCCAATAAGTGGACGTGAAACCTGTTGATAACCCCATGGATGGTTGGGACCGTGCCCTTGAACGCATCTAAGGCAATGGTGTGGATTGTTCACATTTCAATGGGTATCATTAGGGAGCGAAAGGTATATGGGATTGGTGATTTGATATGGAGCGCGAGGAGGCTCTTTGAGATAGAAAGTTCCTGCTCTTTTTGGAGCTTAAGCAGGCGCGCGGCTTCCCGCCATATGGCTTTGGTTGGGGGGCATGTTTCTAGGCGGTGATGTAGGGAGCCCTCCCCTCCACATACTGTGCAGGTTACCTGGAGGGAATTGGAGCAGTCCGCCGTCCTATAGTCCTTCTCAGGCAGCGCCAGGCGTTGGCTCTTACCCTCGGCTGTAGGAGTGGGTGGTGCGTCATTCTCCACACTGCCTTTTGTGTGGTTAAGTCGTAGGGAATGTCCAACGCATCTAGATATTCGATTCTAGCAATGGTTGGGGTCGTAGCAAGCATGTCTCTCTGGGGTGGTCTTCTGGATTCCTTAATTTGAAGTGGGAGCTGGGTCATCCCCTTCCCTGCACAGTGTCAGTGTTCTCTACAATCCATCCCATGTGGCGGATGGCTCAGAGGATGCATTTGTAGTGAGGGGGGTTCCATGCGGGCCCATTGCAGTTGGGCGTTTAGCAAGGTATGATAGTAGTCTGGATGGGCTATGGTGGTTGGTTATTTTGAGCGCCTGTGCAAAGTTAGTCCTCACTGCCCTGGACCAATGTTGCTGCGGGAGGTCTGGGGCAAGGACTTCCTTTATCCAGGTGCCCAGGATGCGGTTGGCGTGGTTTTCAAAATCTATTAGTCCCATGCCTCCGCTTGAGCGTGGGCCAAAGAGTGTTTCCATCCATATGGGAGTATGGGATCTGGGCCACAGCCAGCCCTTGATGAGCGCGCGGATTGATGTTATGAAGGTGGGTGAGAAGGCGATCGCGTGGGCAGGGTACCATAGTATTGGGAGGATGAGTGAGTTAGCAACTGTTACTCGCCCCAATAGTCCTGGGATCTTCCCTTGAGGGAGGCGACGCGTTTGGATTCCCGTTGTAATAGATGTTCTCAATTGTCTAATTAGCATATCCCCCTGTTTCCAGCCATGTCCCAAGGTGGCGGACAGGAGTGGTGGTGGGAGGTGATGCAAAGGGTAAGATGAGTGGGTTTTTCCTTCGTGTGGGGAAGTGAGGTTCAAGTGTTATAGCCCAGTTGTTAGTGTACTTGCCTAAGAGAATGATTTCTATTTTCCTTTTGTTGAGCGATGTGTTGCTCACCATGGAGTATTCCTCTAGGGTGTGTTCCAGCTGTCGGGCATTATTGTTGTTAGCTATACCTGCCATGCAGTCATCCGCAAAGGCCAGTATCTTGACTGTTGAATGGCCTTGTGAAGTTATGCCCGTGAGGTGTGAGTCAGTTACACGGAGCGGTGGATTGAAGCTGAAATTATACAGAAGTGGGCTGAGGTGGTCCCCTTGTTTGAGCGCTCTGTGTGGTGTGATCTTGTTACTTAGGAAGCCAGGGCCGCATACAGCCATGGTTGCAGATTCTGTGAGGAGAATCACCTAGTTTATGAATCTGGGTGGGAGTTTGAAAGCGTGTAGGCATTCCTTTAGGTATGGCCAACTAATGCGGTCGTATGCCTTTTCCTGGTCTAAGAAGACCAGGGATCCAGTTGCTTTGGACTGACATATGTTTGCAACAGGGTGTATGTCGTTCCAGATTAGCGCCCTGGTATAAGCTCAAACTAATTGGGTGACAGGACATTAGAGGCTATTACGCCTAATATGGCTGCAAAAGTTTTGTTAAAATTTTTTGTATCAGTATTAGAAAGTGCAATTGGACGCCAGTTGGCCAGGTCCAATTTGTCACCCTTCTTATATAGGGTTATGACATATGATTCATGGCCACCAGGTAGGAGGTGTGTTTCCAGCAAGCACTGGTTCATAAATGCCAATAGGAAGGGGGCAATTTGCTTAGAATATTTTTTGTAAAATTTGTAGAGTATCCCATCAGGCCCTGGGCATTTCCTATGCGCTGCACCGTGGATTGTATCCCAAAGCTCCTCCCATGTTATTAGATTTAGTATACTGTAGTCTGGAAGTGTGCTTTGTATTCCGGCGGTATTTATAAATTCTGTGATTTTTTGTGGGTCAGTCACCATATTGCAGTAAATTTGGTGTGATAACGGTGTACTTCCACCTTGACCTCCTTAGGGTCAGTTGCCACGGTGCCGTTGGCCTTGCAGACCTGTGTGCATGCGGGCTGGTTGCCACAGGAGTGGATTTGGTGAAAGAAATATGTCAAACATGTTTTGCCTTCCTTTATGAACTTACCTTTGTTTGATACTTTGATTCTGTGTTGGTTCTCAAAGATGAGGGTGTTTAGGCGAGCGGATCTTTCCGCCCATTTGCGTCCCCAGTTGGGGCTATAACCAAATCTCGGGGTGTTTAGCTTGAGGTGGTCCAGTTCCGCCAAGGTACGCCTGATTGTGGCTGTGTTGGCGATGTACTTGCATGATGTGAGATGGTGAGTTTTGTTGATTAGTTTTGTTTTGAAATTTGCCCAGGTTCCAATGGGTTCCAAAGTGAATGGGGCTGTGAATTCTGGGTTCGTGACCTCATGTTTAACCCAGTCAGATTTTTGGGCAATCTTATGTTTTCAGGTGTAGCTTCCTCCAGGGCGACGCCTGTGCGCAGGTTCAGGTTGGCGAGAGCTGGCAAAACGAGTCAGTGGTCAGAAAAATAAACTTTTTTGTTAAAAATTTGGAAATTTTTGATTGGTGGGATTATAGAATGAGGCTGTGATCAATACGGCTCATTGATATGAGCGCTCCCTTGCATATGTTGGGCCAGTCATGTGGGGAAGGAGTGGTGATCTGGGGGAGGAGGGCATCCTGTAGGCCAAGGGATGCCTTCATTGTGCGGAATTTGATGTGTCCCAGTGGTTATCCCCTGGGGTTTGGCCATTGGTCCATGTTGGGGTTATCCCAGCAGTTAAAGTCACCCAACAGGATGGTATCTGGTGGGAGGGTGAGTGTTGAAATGTTTTTGAGAAATTGTTTACTCTCAGCTGCAGTGCATGGTACATAGATGCTTGCTACTGAGATTGTTTCCTCTAGTCATGTGATCGTTGCTACAAGGATGCGGCCATGAAGGTATGACAAGGAGTTTGTAATTTTAA
>JAKSZP010011500.1:0-16388 GCA_022478985.1 Massospora cicadina | reverse complement strand
ATCAGAGAAAGTTTCTGTCATTTTGGAGTCCCATTCTATTTTGGAAATAGTGTGGTATGGAAGACATATGAGTAGGAAAGTGCGCTATTACTGGGAGGGCATCTGGAAATCATAACTGAGGTCCTGGACTCTTGTCGACCTGAAAAAAGCAATCCAGCAAAAACCCCAAAAATAAATACCAACCCACTACGCCCCCAGAACCCTTCCATATCATAAGTTTAGACGTGGTTAAACCTCACCCCAGACCACTGGGGGAAATTAATTTTTTGTTTGGAATTGATCACTTCACCAAAGGGGCTGAAGCTTGGGGACCCCCTGCTCAAATGGCTAAGGAAACGACCACTTTCCTCCATCGTATATTTTACTTGACATGGTTGCTCTGGAAGTTTTTAATTCCCTTCCTATGGGTCAGGTTTTTCTCAAAGATACTTTTAGTGGATTCTCCAAAAAGTGATAAATTAAAGAAAAAAATGGGTTTAAAAAATTAATTTAATTTTTTATTGAAAGGATTGGATATTTATAGGTTTTTTTTTGGGTTTGTAATCTATCAGTGCTAATTAATCATCTTTAATTGAATCTTCAATCAATTGATTGGGATGATGCTGATAGTTCTTATTAACATTGATAAACTGAGATAAATTAAGCCTTCTTCTGATGAAGCTGGGGGAATTGATGGAGTAGAATCTCTGAAGAAAAGAGAAAATGAAATCCTGACACTCCCCCCCCAAGATTTGATCTTATTGGAGGGAGAATTTTTAAAAACCTTGGGTGAATACAATTATGACTATGCCAGTATTAACATAAACAATCAAATACTCTAGTCCTTTTTAAAATACAACTTAATAAACCAGACCTTTTGGGTTTCCCTAACTTTTCAGTTCATCCACCAGGCCGAGAATGGTAATACATGACATAATCTCTGATTTGGTATTCAGGTAAGGCGGGTTTATGTTGATTGGCTCTTTGAGTCTCTCTTTGAGTGGTTACTTCATAATTTCATAGCTTGAGCTTAAAACAAATAATCTCACCCCCAGATTTTTTAAAAATTGATCAGATTTTTCTGGTATGCTTTCTTCAATTATAGGCTTAGACACCGAAGGGACTGATGGATCTCCCCATATAGGCACTTGAAAGGAACATCTTGATAATTCGATGATAGCCTATCCAATATGCAAATAAGGCGCTAGGAAAATAAATTTTCCCACTGAGATGGGTCAGTAGAACCCTTTTTCCTTAAGATTGAAACTGAGTTCCTTTAAACTTGTTTGATGGCCCCATTTTAGAGGGATTGTAGGGAAAAAAAAAATCGTTGGGGAAGTGTTGAATAATTTAAAAAATTTCCCTCTAAAGTTGTGAGGTAAAGTTAGTCCCATTATCCGACAAAAGGCCCTTGGGGACACCCATGGTGAGGATTATGTGTTGGAAAAGGAATAAACCCTAGTCGTAAAGGGGTGTAAAAGAAATATCCTCAACCCAATTTAGTTAAATGGTCAACAGCCATAATGATATACTAATGCCCATGAAACCCCCCGAAGAAAAGGACTACCATCAATGCTTACCACTTTAAACGCTTTAGTTGGGGAAATAACTTGATGCTGATAAGTTGGGTTGGTCTTCCATGAATTTTAAAATAAGACATGAGTCAAGGGTTCTCAGATGAAATTGGTCATGTTCCCCAAATAATATCGGGTTTTCAATCATTCTTGATTTTTCTTCAACCCAATGGGGCCCTACTTGCTCATCCCCTTTGACAGCCTGAAATCTTGAGTTTGGGTGTAAAAATGGTAACCTTTTGGGTTTTAAACTTTTTATAAAAAGCTCCCTCCCTTAATTATAGTATCTTTAGTTATAGATTTAAATAGGCAAAAATTCTTAATTCTTGATCCTACAATTGGGCCTTAATAAGGTTATATAAGCTTCTTCCTTCTCCACTTCCAAAAAATAGGCAGTTGAGAAAAACCATCAGCATTCTGATGTTGAGCACCTAAACGATGAACAATGAAAAATCATAATGTTGCAATTTTAAAGGCCCCAAACACCAGTCTCCTATCTGGATCCTTCATATTCTACAACCATCTTAAAGAATAGTTGGTAATAACAGTAAAATAATTACCATATAAGAAGGAGGAAGTGTTTGATAGCTAAATTATGGCCAAACACTCTCCCACAACCTGGAATTTCTTTCAGCTTTGGACAAAGTTTTGAAATTTATGCAACGGGATAGCCCTTATGCTCTTCATCACACTGAGATAAAATAGCCCCAATAGCGACATTGCTTGCATCTGTATGTAAAAAAAAAACGAAGCGAGGATTAATTAAAACAGGTGCCTTAGTCAAGGCAATTCACAGGAATTGAACGACTGTCCCTGAGCTGAACTCCACTCAAAGGACACTCCTTTTTGTAATAGATAGAATAATGGTTCAGCTATATCAGCAAATTTGGGTGTTAAATTGCCAATAATACCTGACCATACGAAGAAAGACTTGAATATCCCGCAGAGAGGTAGGAGGAGGCATTTGATGGATAGCTTGAACTTTCTCTGAGAGGGGTCAAATTCCTTTGACTGATACTTGATGTCCTAAAACACCATTTCATTTTGTAAAAATGAACATCTAGAGGGTTTGAGCTTCAAGGGGAGGAGCTTTGAATTCGCTTGAAAACTTCTTTTAGATGGCCCAAATGTTCGGTAAAAGTTTTGGGAAATATGATAATATCATCAAGATATACCAGAACACAAGTAAGCTTTAGGTCCCATAACATACCATTCATGGCCAGTTGGAAAGTTGTTAGGCATTGCTCAATCCTTGAGGCATCCAAGTTGGTTCAAATAAACATTCTCTGGATATTAGAGCATACTTAGCTTGGCCAGCTGGGGATAATTGATTTGCCAGTATCCACTGGCTAAATTAAGTGGCTGAAAAATAAGTTGATCCATCCAACAACTTAAGAGAATCATTGATTCTAGGTAAAGGATAACTGTCTTGTCGAGTAATAGCATTCAGTTTTCAATAATCCATAACTACTCGATGTGGAACCATCTTTTTTCTTAACCAATAACAACAGAGATGCCTAAGGACTATTGGAGGTTTCAATAATCCAGCCTCAAATAATTTTTGTAATCGTTTGGTAACTTGGGCTTCTTCCACTTTAGACTTATGATGAGGCTTGGCACAAATAGGAAGGTGATCACCAATTTCAACGGAATGCATTACTCCTTTCATCTTACCAAAGTTGTAATTATGCTTAGCAAAGATGTCAGAGTATTCTTCTAACAACTGAAGCACTTGTTTCTCTTTATCACTAGTGAGGTTTTTTCAAAAAAGTCCCCACAGTAAGAATTTCCTGACCACTTTCTAACCCAAAGTCTTGTAGGCTTTCAAAAGGTTTAACATCATAAATCTGAGATACAGGTAATAACTTGACATAAGAAAAGGGGTGTTGTTGATCCCCCTCTTGGGTTCATTGGAAGGGTTTGCCAATAAAACGATAATGATCCTGAATAAGTGTAATCCAATATTTTAGGACATGGCAACATTTCTTTTAAAGAAGGGTTGAAAAAGCCCTGGGCCTGTAATAAATGTCCTTTGGGAATCAAAAAATAAAAAAATATTAACAATTACCTGGGTTTTGGTGGAAAAACTAGATCGTTGGGGGGAAAATAAAATCCCCCCTTAGATATCCCGGGTAGGGGGTAATATTACCCAAGAGTACCAACATGGTATTGAATAGAATAACCTTTTGACCCCCCAACAAACATAACCAATGTGGTTGATCATGTTCAGACAAAAAAGGGGAAATCTATACCCCAAGAAAGAAAAAGATGAGTCAGGGGAATTAATAATTCCATCAAACTCCTGCAAGAATTGAGCCCCCAATAGTAAGTCATAACTCATGTTATCAAGAACAATGGCCAGGATGGTGAAAAGTTAGCTTCCCAATTTTTAGTGGGAGAGATAAAAAAGCTCCAATTGACCAAGTACTCTGAGGTCCCGCAGTGCCATATTCTTCAAAATGGGAAATATTGGGCATTAACTTGATTTGCTTGATAAATTTTGACAAGACAACATTCACCGGAGATCCCATATCAATGATAGCTTTGGCCTTGACTTGATTCACTCAGAAATCAATATGGTTAATGGTGTTTCCAAACTGGAAGAATAGTGCCAACAATGAGGGCAAAGAATAAGAATAATGTTCATCTTTACTATACTTGAAAGGGCTTTGATGTTCTTGTTGCACACTCATATCATTATCAAGATAAAAAATCTTATTGGTTTTATCCCTTTTCTTCTTCTCATCCGCTTCTTTCTTGAAACAATGATCCTCTGTATGGAAATATCGGTGACAGTAGTTACACTGAATCACTCTAGTATTATCAGGCACAGCGTAAGCTCTAGGGTGATTAGGTCATGGAGAATCATAAACTCGGGGTTTCTTTGGAGAATTGAGGGGTCAACTCATATAAAGCCTCCTTAATATCCAAAATACTTCGGAAATTCTTTTTAACACTAATCAGATAAACTTGCATTTGAGTTCTGAAGTAAAAGCAAACAGAATGGCAGTAATAGCGTCATTCAAATTTAACCAGCCACAGGCCACCAAAGTTTGAGCTTCCCAATAGTACTGATTATAAAAATCTTTTATTGAATCATTCTGGAGGGGTTGTATCCCCATAAAAACCTGTTTTTGAGAGGATAAGGTTTGCTCACTTCTTAATTCTTTGATCAATGCCTCTTTGACCTGAGACCAAGTAGTGCAAGTCATTAAGTGGGGTACCATTATATCCTGGGCCAATCGATTGAGACAATTAGGCAAGTAATTTATTTTCTGTTGATCAGAGGCCTCACTCAGAGCCTTCTAATATAGATAGAGGAATGAGATAATGCTGCCTTCCCCAGAGAGTACTTGTCTTTAAATACTGGCTTGAAACTCATTGGAGCATTAGCAGTTAAAACATGTGCTCCAGGATATTCAGATTGAGTAGAAACATAAGAGTTGGAATCATAAACTTGCAAAGAAAATAGAGGATAGGGACTGACAGTCTCAGTCCAAATTTCATAAATCCGTCTATAGAATTCAACATGCCCACTTTTTCATCCAACTGATGAGAGAGGTCATAAATTTTCTCTGATGAGCATTGTACTTAAGTTCCAAGGTTTAAATTTTGGCTTGGAGCATCTCACCTTTTGATTTGTAGGCCTGAAACAGGATGTTAGTGTCCTTTTCCCATTTACTTAAATTACTCAATTCATCAGAGAGAGACTGAAGCGACAGGAGGGGATCAATCGTTACCCCTCAAGAGTTAAGTTACATTTCTTGGCCACTTTATAAAATTGTTCATGTAAGCGGTCCATCATACTCAATAAGGAGTCAACTTTTGAAGGTTTCATGAATACCCATCACCTCCTGAGGGCCCCTGAGGTCCATCTGCACCTGGTGGTCCGCGGGGCCCTTCAACACCAGGGTCCTCTTGGACCTACACCCCCAGGTGTACCACGGTGTCCTTCAACTCCAGGAGAACCCATAGCGCCAGAAGTTTTCTCTTCTTCAATGACTCAGGATTGGATTCCAAATTACAATTGCTCCAATTGAGAAAGATGTTTTCTGGTTTCTGCTTCCATTTCTTGACTCTGCTCAGAAAATGTTGAAAAATTCCTACTTTCCATTCTTATTGAATTTTCTGGACTCGTTGTGAAAACTGTAATTCAACAAAGCTGGACATCCCATTTTCAAGCAGAATAAGCTGTTGATGTACTCCATTTAAAAAGGTTCAATTAATTTTGATGGCATAACAATTATCTGCTAAATTCAGAGGCGGATTTGAAAAACTCAGTAACATGATTATATAAGGACTGAAGTCCTTCTAGTAAATTGGCATCCCTTGATGATGCATTCCCACAACTGATAATAGATGGTATAGGGTATGGTGTACTAGCTGATGTAAGTATTGCTCGGTGCTAATTCCTGGCATTTGGGAGGTTTGCAACGCCTCTCTTAAGATGGAGGTTACATCATTTGTATGAGACCAGGTGGATCATATTCCAGTAACTAAGGCTCCCTACAGAATTTTGATTAATAATAATTTGTAAACCCTCATAAAGGGTTTGAAAATTCACTGTAAAGCTTATATTGAGATTATAAAACTCTAAATTGGCATGGAATTCCAAAGTGGACGGTACTTTTGAGTTTTGTTTCTAGTTGAATGGACTATCATAAAATACTGCCTTGCTCCTGGTTTTGAGCTTCTTCAAGCGGAAATTTAGAATCTATAGTAGTGACAGATGTGTTCACGGTGTGTAACTCAGAGTAGCCCCTGTAGTGAGCACCATTCTTGAAGTTTTGAATTACACTTCCTATGGGGCAGGTTTTCTCTTAAAGTTACTTTCAGTGTATTCTCCAAAAAGCGATAAATTAAAGTAAAAATAGGTTAAAAATTGACCTAATTCTTTATTAATGAAAGGATGGGATATTTATAGGTTTGGTTTGGTTCATAATCTATCAGTGCTAATTAATCATTGTGCAATTGAATCTTCAATCAATTGATTGTGATAAGGCTTATCATTCTTATTAACGTTGATAGATTGAGATAAATTAAGCTCTCCTTCTGATGAAGCTGGGGGAATTAATGGAGTAGAATCTCCAAAGACAAGAGAATATGGTGAAATCCTTACAGTTGCCCTCAGGTTCTTCTCTGTGATAATGAGGAAAAATTCACCTGCATAGTGGAAGATCCACGCTACCTCCATGGGCATTCAACAGCTCTTTTTGGCACCCTATAATATCCTGACTAATGGTATCATGGAGAGAAAATGGGAATCTGGTTTTTATAATATGAAAAATGGCCACTCAGACCCCCTTCACTGGGATCTGTACTTACTAAGTGCCTCAAGGTCTACCATATAAGTTACCTCAGAATCCTCAAAATGTCTCCTTTCCATGTATTGTATGGATTGAATCTGGTGTGCTGGCATTATTATCCAAAGATAGTTTCTCTGATAGGACTGACCCCGAGCAAGCCATTAAGAAGTTGGCCAGCACATCATCCAGTTACAATCAGAGGCTATGTTTAATTTGGCAAAACTGTCACAAAAGAGGGTAAGCTGCTAATGAGCTCTGTTTTTACCTTCCTTCCAAGTATCCGACTTGGTACTGTACTATCATAATTGTATCACTCCTAAAAGGGAGAATCTCATATCTATATGAGAAGGACCTTTTGTATTCAAAAACAAGTGAGGGAGGAGTACTCCATCACATCCCTTGATACTGATATTACTGTCAACTGGGTTCATGGCTAGTTCTTGCAGCCCTATTCTCCCCTAACACTATTGAAGGGGGTGATGTTGGGCAACTAAAGCTCCAATATTGTACTAAGAGTGATTTAGGTTTTGATATGAATTTTATTGGCCAAAAACCCTTATCAATTCTTGGCGGAATCCCACAAATTGGGGTGATACTATTGCATTCAATCCTCAGCCAAATTGTCCTATGGCCAGAGGCAGGGTTATGCTGAACCTATGGCAAAATTGGGGGAGTTGTTATAAGGGTCCACTCCATCCCCTCTCTAACTTAGTCTAAAAACCGCCTCCACGACTACCCATTTAATAGCTTTGAGGGTATTTCACCAGATGCAAATATTTTCCCACTCAATGATTAGGTGAAATATACTAAATTACTGCCTCACAGATATATCTTACTTGCTACTGACCCTCCATCAGCTGTTCCGTCCAACTGAAGCGAGTCTTGAGAGCTCCAATAGGCTGAAACATAATATTCCTTAATTTGGCTATTCCTAGCCCAAATTTCATCTTTGTGCCTCACCTGCTTTGAGCCTTGATGTTTAAATACTAAGCACTAAAACATTAAGAGGGTTCGCTTCTTCAACCCCTTATGATTATTAATAAAAAACTCATAAAAATCCAACTTTTTAGTATAAGACTAAATGAGTTTTTATTTAAAATAGTGGTATAAAAATTCCCCTAAAATTTATTCCTGCAGTTGAGAGTATCATTTCTCTTGCAAAATTATTGTTGAAATTCAGGTGAAAAAAGCACTAGTGGGCATAAAACTAATTTGAATTCCAACAAGAAGACTTAACAGAAAGCACCAGACTTAGGATTTGTCATTTTTTTGCCAGTTTATTTAAAAGTTAGAAAATTATAAGTCAACCTAGCACCAACGGCTTCCTAGTGGAAAATTTTGACAAGGGATATTATCTCTTTGTTTCTTTTTGATGGGATTTCCTCTGCTAAGGCAGTAATCAATGCACTTTGGCATAAAAATTTATGAAAGTTAGATCAAATTAGTTGTACTTTAATTTTGTAAATAATTAGATATACTTTTAGTGTTTGAGGGGGTATGCTCTTGGCACAAATATCAACCCTTGGGATCAGCTCATACCCTGGGAACAGATCAATATTCAATATCCAAGATTTTTACAGGATAAAGGGAAGTAGGCAACAGATAAAGGTAATAATGAGCTAATCTTTAGGTATAAATAAGGTATGATAAGCCGAAATAGGGATTTGTTCCCTACATTTAAGAACAATAGTGAAAAAACACATCCCAGAGGATCAACTAGTGGAGTACTTCAACAGTGATGTATCCTGAATTTGTTTAATGGGGCATTAAGGCATCATAGGTCATTTGATGCTACTAATTAACATCATGCTAATTTGGGCTTTAAGCCTAATAAATCATCAATTAATTATAAGTTGAAAAAATATGGGCCTAAAGTATCTAAATAAATATCTGCATCAAAAGCCTATGGTAAAGGCTTCACACCTATGAGAGAAAATCCTGACAGCCCCTTTTTAGTGCTTTACTGGTGTGGGCTGGAGTACTCATTAGCTTCACTTATAATGGGAGCTGTTGTAAATTAGATTCATAGAAGGTTTCTAAAAAAAGCTACATGTCCCTCTAGCAAGATCTTGAGAGAAGAATAATTGTCAAGAAGGCTTATGATTGAGTTATTTTGGGTGTGATTTTTGTTAAAGGATAGCCCAAACCTCAAATATAGAATCCTGATGACCATAGTTTCATTTATATAAATCTATATGGAGATACAATGGACTATCAAAATTCAGGTGACCCATTGTCTATTAAAGGATTTAGTAACATCTTGAACTATAGAAAAAACTTTTTTAAGATAAGGAAAATTTGCACGCCAAAGGCAAAGTAGTTGGAATGAAAGCATGTCCAGTAACAACCTATATACCCCTCACTTTTCATTAACAAAAAGCAATAAAAATTCAAATCTTACTAAACTGTTATCAAAGTACACATTATTTAGTAGTAGACAAAGTTCTCTATATGATTTGATGATTGCTATCAGAAATTATACTATAAGTCATAGGAAGAGCCAGCTATCTTTAAACCCAGTATTCCAACAATAAATGTGGCTTGTGTAGTCAATATCTAGTTACATAAGAAGATTTCTTGGGATTAATATCTGATTCTTATAAATAATCATCAGTTCTAGATGAGTATTAAGGCACACATTTTTAGATTTACTAAGCGATGTAACACTTTTTAAAGTGTAATCTCTTCCATTACCTAAACATGACCTCTTTCTCTTTCAAGGGCAGTAATTTGGTACTGAGTAAGCTACGAAAAACGCTTTTAAAAGGCAAATATATGAGAGTATCAAGTATGATTTTGGCTTGTAAATGGTTTCCAATAAAAATAATGTGAAAACAGTTGGTTTGTCAATATATCCTATAAAATTCCCTTTATATAAAAACCACAATGATTATCTTTAATAGAATCCATATCTAAATCTTTTAAACCTTTATTTTGCCTAATCTTTGGGAGCGTCAAGAAGTAATTCACCTTATTTATTTCTCAGCAGACATTATTGTGGGTTGAGAACTAATTCATGGACCTGGTTGGGCTAGCTGTCTTCATATAATAGCAAATTATTATAATGTTGCAATTAAAAGAGGTTGTTCATCATCAAAACAACCAGGGCTTTTATACCATGGACGCAGAAAAGGTATGCTCTATCACTTTTTGACCATACCGTCTTAAGTGCTATAAGCATATAAATCTTAAGAAGTGGATTATTTATGAGCTGAGAGGCAAGTTTTTATAAAAGAGAGTCCATAGTTTTTAGTACACAAGTGATGTGCCATAAGGTGGTAATGAGCCACATAGTTGCCAACTGCTGGGACTGAGGTAGGTCTGAAGGCGGGTCCTTCAAATCTTGCTGAGGTGGACAGGCGCAAGGAGGACTTAAACTTAATAATAGGTTTGGAGGTCCTAATAGTTAATAGTTAGGGACTTAACCTAGGCAAGTTCAGAGGTCCCAAAAGTTAATATTTAGGGACTTAACCACACTGGTTCAGAGGTCCCAAAAACAAGAGAGTTAACTTTACAAAGAGCCTAATTAAAGCTAGAAGTGTAAAAGGTTATTTTATTGAGTAAATCATTTGCACCTTAAATAGTGCTAGTAAAATAAGGAATATAATAAGGAAATAAGGAATGATCAGCGCAAGCCCTGTTGGAACTGGGAATAGATTATGAAATATTATCCTAAATCTTTTAGAGGATAAAGAGAAGTAAATAACAGATAAAGTACTCTTTAAAATAAGGTGAAGTTTGAGATAAGATAGCATTAAAGTAAGGTATTCGTTCCCTCCAGGGTAGAATAATAGTTGTGATAGTTTATCAGCCAGGATTATTATTTAGTAGAGCAGTTTGATTATAGTTTATCTTGAGTTCATCCAATTTTAAGTGAATTTTGATGATGCTAAGTAAAACAAAGTTGATATGGTTTTTGGCTTTAGACCTAACAAAGCAACAATTGGTAGATTAATAATAGTAAATATATGTTTCTATTGCCCAAAATAAATAATAAGTTCAAAGCCCCAAGTAGAGGCTCCATATAAACTGTTGAGAATCCCAACACCAACTAACTCTTTTTATATCTATATAATGTAAGAACCATGTTTTATATCATGAATATCATGGTTATTGTAAAACTTGGATGTAAATATACCCTTTACTTCAGATTATGACATTCTCAGACACAAATTGAAATTGATACAACTCCTATGCTTTATGGCTCATGCTGAAATGTTTGAGAATTGCACTTGAATCACCTATGGTTTGGACTTAAGAAATTTACTACACTGATGGTTGCATCCCGTCCTTTGACAAGAATTAATTGTAAACTAAATTGTTTTTTGAGATATCTAGATAAGATTATTTTTATTTTGCCCATTGATTATTTGTTTAATTAGGCTCCCAATCCAACAGCTAGCAGTTGTTTGGTCGCCAGCATTTGTTAGGATTGAAGCTTAAATTATTGTCAATTTGCATAGCTCTTAAAGGGATACTATTATCAGTTGAGGTGTGTTCACTCTTTATTCACCTAGTATTCTCACTTGTTAATTCTCTGGAAAAAAGCCCATTTTTCATTTGTCTGGACCCTCACTTGAAAGTCGTGTTCTTGACGTTATTTATATTAATTTATTAAAATGTGTGGAGACTTTTCTTTCAACTCAATCTTACTTTTGAGCAATTTAAAAAAGTTTAAATTATCAAAAGACGTCTGACCATGTCCATTTTCCAATTGATGTCCTTGGATCTGCCGCCTGATGCTCCAATGTGGGGCTGCGGTGATCCACTTCCTATCATTTTCCGCCCAGCAGGGAAATGCATTCAGACAGGCTTGAATAGTCCACCAAATATATGGGCTGTTTTTCCCTCCCTTGGGACTTAGTGCTCCACCTTGCGTGCATCCACCTGCCTCGCCCCATCATTTTTCCCTCCCCAGATCCTCTACTCAATCTTGCCTCCATGTCAACTATGGACGTTTACTCCCATATGCCAACAAAGCAATAATCAAATTTGCCACCGCTGCCTTTTCACTGGCTGGCTTTATCAATTTCCACCCTTTTAAAGGCTAAATTGGCATAGGCTGCCAAACAGAGGAGGACGCTGCAGTGGTGGCGTTAACACTATATTTTATAAAAATACCCCAGTTCCCACTACCCAAACTCGTCTCCCTAATGACATCACAATAGTGGTGTTATTCGCCAATATCCCCTCATATCTCCCACCCCAAATTTTGTATGACAAGTTGATGTCAGGCCTTTTGGGTTATGGCATTCAACCCAGCCTAGTATTCGCCATTCCTTCTGATGCAGAGAGCCTTGGTTCCCCTCAATCCATTGCCACCATCATCCCAAATCACTCTGCAGTTGCCCATCAAATTCCTCCACGTGCTCACATTGCTGTGGCACCAGAGCATTTCTTTTGGGCTCATGTTGATAACAGTCAACAGAATTTGACCCCCACTGTTTTGATCTTGACCACTCTAAAAGGTCCTGCCCCCATGCCAAATCACCTGTTACTGTTTTGGAACCCATTTCAGCAGAATATGAATGTGGCGTTTTGTTACCGCCTCCCACCCAACATTCTCTCTCACTGGGCCATCGTGGGAAAGCACTACAAAAAAATCCAGCCACACTCACTACCTGTGGCTCAATCCAACCAATCAGAGTCAGGCTTAACCACCATTTGTACCCAAGCACCCACCCATTCACCTACTACCATCCACCCCAATTCTGCATCCACTATTCTAGTAAACCAAAATCTTTGAACCTATTGGATGATGTCAACTGAAGGTAAAATTGTCATAAATGAGGATGATGAACTTAGTGAAAAAGCCCAGATGAATATGATTGTCTGAATTTTATAATTCGAATTTTGTAAATTCTCTTCCACCCAGACTTTATGCTCCTAAATTCAAAGCCATCCCCTTCCAAAGTGGCCACATGCTTGCCTTAGCAGCGGTGGCCTCACCCCATAGCCAACACCTCCACAATGCAGTGGCCCAATCAATTAGTTAATTCCATTAAGGGTCAAGCATAATCAACTTCCCCCTGATTTCCCCAAAGTAGCACAGGAGGAAATCATCATATTAGCCAGTGATGCCACTGTCATGCATGTTGCAAAACTAGCAAAATTCGACCCAATTCAAAAATTACCTGGCAAATTATAGCCATTTTGCCCAACTTCTGAATGCCCACCTTCAAGCTTAAAATTATTTTGTGGAATTCTTTTAGGCTGTCTTCTAGGCTGATCTTGAGGTAAGTAACCGTTATTTCACACTCCTCCAACCCCACCACGCTGATGCCCCAATACCTTTGCTCTCAGCTATTGTACTCTTCTACAACAAATATGCATCTGACACAAAGCCTGCACCTGATGAAGAGCCACCTTGCCCTCCATTCTTCTGCCATGGTAGGTAATCAGTACTCAGCTCCCTACCTGGTTGGAGGTTTTATTTTATTTTGTCTTGTCACCCATTTGTTTTTGGGCTTTATTGCTTTGAATTGGTAATGTCAGTCCCCTGTTTGGCGTGCCTTGAATAAATTTATCAGTTTGTGTGGTTGGTGGAAGAATATAACCAAATTTTGGAACGCCATGAGGCCATTTTCACATTATAAATCAAGATTTCACAATAAGATAAACTAGAGCAACCAGGACATGTGATTTTTTGGAACCCACTCCATTAGGGGTCTTAGGCCACCACAAGGGCATTACACATCTAATAGAAGTCATGGATAATTAGAGAGCAGATGCAGCATGATTGTCCGCCATACATCAGTTAACATTAGAGACAGGGTTGATTATGCACCATTTAATTGCAGCCCTGTGAAGCCTTCCAGGTGATAGGGGCTGGTGGCATATGAACATCCACTTCGCCTAAGCATGTTGGGATATTTTTGTGTTTATCTTACACCGTGCGTTATAACTTATAACACCTAAACTCAGCATATTTTGAGCGTACCATTTTGTAGTTAATTGAGCCTTACAATTTGGGATTTTAATGCTTTATTTAATTTACTAGATATTTGGGAAAACTCTCTTTTGGTTTAAGTTTGCAATATGCAATCTGGTGAGCAGGACCTGAGCTTCCAATCCATCATATATTTCAGTTCATCTTTATCCAGGTTCCATATATAGCATCCACATTTGAATACAATCTGGCGTAAGGTTGCACAGGAGTAAAATACCGCTGATGTAATGGGAGTGCAATATGGTGATCTCCATCCCTCGATATAATATAATGAAAGAAAATAAATAATTCATAAAATGGAATCAATGAGTTTTTATTTCAATTTTATCTTGACCTAATGGTAAAGTTACACCAATGTTATTCTTAGGGATTCTTGCTAGGTAATCATCTCACTGGCAGAGTTGCACTGCTATTCAATCTGTTTAAAAAAACCCTTTTTTAGTTCTTCATTGCCAAATTTATGATCAACGCTGCATTCACTTCACTGCAATGCCTAGATTTTATTGGATTGGCTATACTGTATCCAACGTTTCAATTGGTTTGAATCTCTCAAAAGAACTGGTACCTGTTTATAATTTATTCGCTTGTGGAAATTCCCAACGAAATATACATATTTATCTGCACTTTCATAGGATTTTTTTTGTTGGAGGAACTGACTTCCAAACCTTAATTTTTATGGATTATAACACAATATTTTGGTTGATGATTTGGCAACTGGCCAATATGCAATAGCCTAGCCTATTTCTCAGTCATATTAATTTCCTGACAACCTTTCTCTTGGTAGGTTGTGTTTACCTAGAAGCTCACAAGGTCTGGCAGAAATGTTCAAGGATTTCCTTAGACCCTCAAATCTTGTTCACTGTTTTTTTGGTTTTACTGAAAGGATGATGTGAAGTTTGGGGTTGTTAATTGAACTGCTGGTGGATGAGGCCTCTTGCGCCTGCTAGGAGACCTCCTGGGAGGATGTTGACGCTATATTGGGAACCCTGATTTTTTTGATTCCCATTAAGCTCTCCATCTTTAAACAGCTGTCTGAAAATTACTTTTTTGTAATTCCTTGCCTTGATAACCTGGATAGGTCCACTAGAATCTCTGCTTTTATGGGATGGTGTAATGATTGACAATTGTAAATGACCCTTCATAAGGTTTTAAATTAGAAATCTACTATTCCAACAGTTGCAATAACATTCAGTGACAAGACTTGATTGTTGAGTAATTAAGAACTAGGATATTTATCTAAATAAAGTTGTATTTATCTTTTACTGGTAATATAAAGATTAGGCTCCCAATTCACAAACTATAACTTTGGTGGATGCTGACAAACTTAGGCTTTGACGCATAGATTAAAAAATCAATAGTTTTTAATGAGTTACTATTATTAGTTGAGGGTGATTCCCCCTTTTCTCACCAAAATCCTCTCTTGTTATTTCTCTGAAATAAAAGCCCTTTTTCACATATGTCTAGGCCACACTTGGTAGTCATGTTCCTAGATTTATTTATTTAAAGTATCAATTTTCATGGTCTTGCACAAGTAGAAAAACCAAGTTCTGGAATGCTGCAAGGACATTTTCACATTTAGTTCAAGATGTTGTAACAGGATTAATTTCTGTGTCCAAATTATTGAGTGCCATAACCTCTCCATTAGGTTTCTAGGATGCCAAAATGCACTTGCCTTTTTACTATTTGGCACAGATGACTAAAGGTAGGTGTAACATGATCATCCGTTATAACTCATCCTGCATAAAGTCAGTGTAGGTTATGTGCCATTTGAAAGCAGCATTGTGAAGCCCTCCAGGTGCTAAAGGCTGGCGGTATGGGATCCATGAATGGAGGCCACAAATAATATTTTAAATGAAATCTTACTTTTTTTAAAAAAGTATAAAATAAAGTTTATTTTGGTTTTTTATGTTTTTTATTAAACATGCAGGGCAAAACCAGAAAAGGTCCCTTTGTCAATACTAGCTTTTCCTATTTAAACTAGTTCAAATTTTGAAACCATCAATATTCAAGGCAAAAGAATGCAAAGCTCAGTCTTCCATATTAGGGAATATAGGCTTTTGGCCTATCAGATCAAAGATAAGATTTTTTAGAGGTAAAACCGACCTGTGCAGTAACAATTTGATGAATCATATCCAATCACCTGCAAGTAAAATCTTTTCACCTTGGCAGTGGTCTGACTTGGATGGTAATGATTGGGTATTTTGGCGGTAATCAGACTTGGATGGTAATGATTAGCTAATGTTTACCCTATCATCCTCAAGTAAAATCTTTGCACCTCGGCGGTGGTTACACTCAGATAATAATGATTGGTTAACTTGCACCCAATCATCGATGGGTAACATCCTCTTGCCTTGCGGAGGTTCTGATCCATGTGATATTATACTCCTCATATTTGACCAAGGAGTCTGAGTATTTCTATTATTAATATTTACTGTTTTAAGCTGATTTTTATGATAATCGTATTTTTCCAGTTGTTAGGATTCCACTGAGAATCCACTAGGGTCTTTTCACTGCGGGTACTCATATTGCTGATATCCACAATACTATCTACTATTTGGGCAGGTGATGGGCCAATCATGG
>JAKSZP010011499.1:0-16437 GCA_022478985.1 Massospora cicadina | reverse complement strand
TCGATGATGTCCAATGCTGTTGCCTGCCTGTTGGGGATGATCCCTGATGAATTTTTTAATGGAGGTGACTGTTTGATTGGCATGTTAATTGAATTGAAACCATCAGGCATTCAAGCCGATTTTCAGTCTTCATGCCTTTCCAATCATTTGAGATCTGAACACTGGCATATTGCCACTCAAATTAGTTCTGATTGATTTCAATTTGACGATCTTGGTGCAGATATCGCTGATTCCTCATAACGGTTCTGCTGAGGTGAGTGTGGGTACTTGGGGTGGAATCTGAAGTGGAAGAGCTGTTACCCAGCGCACGTCTACTATGTGAGCAAGATCGCCCTGAGTAACGGGGGGTACCGCCATCCTCTTCAGTGCCTTCTTACTCGGGAATGGAAAATGGCCCAATCAACACCCAGAGGACGTTCCCTGGGACTTACAGGAATAACTCAAAATTGAAAAATTCCTTTTTTGTTTGGAATGCAGTGAACCACTCCTGGCCATCTTTATCTGGACCTGATTGAACGCATAAAAGCAATCCAGTTTGGAGAATAATTTTGCTTTCTCTACATAGTGAACAATCTGAGAATCAAAAGGGCTTGGATGTAATTTTGGTACAATGACATTGTTTAGGTTCCCTTAATTTACGCATGGGCAAAAAGTACCATTGCTTTCTCCACAAAGAGAAGGGGGAGCATACTGGGGGGTACACTGAAAAATCGCGCCTTTGGCTAACTGCTCCTAAACCCTACATATAATGCCGCTTCCTCTCATACAGTAAAAGGGTAAATAGGGAAAGATATAAGCACCAGATCAACGGTGAGCTTGAACTCACAATCCAACTCTGAATGGGCTGATAGTACATTGGCTGATGTCACATCAAAAGAAGTCTCCAGCACCTCCAAACAAGAAGGTAAGAGTACTCCAGAGATGGCTTTAGCAAAGGAGCAAGACTGAGAGTTTGGATATTGGGCCAGTGGGGCAAATCGCCCTGAGAATTGGATCAGACAAGAGGACAACTAATATTTGACCATTATTCAAAGTTAAGTACAATGTGTTGTCTTTCAAGTTGTTTTTGGCATTAAACTTTCGCTACCACTCTACCCCCAAGATAATGGGATACAGAAGGTTTTTTATTGCTTGGAAATGGTCCGCCAAATGATACTTGACAACTTTATGATCCACTAATTCTAGAACCTTCAGTTTGGGAATCCCTTGACAATCCCCTCTCCTAACCATACCACCAGGCGAGTAACTCAACTCAAAATTTCGGCCATGTCTTGGCATATAAAATTCTCAGAGGCTCCGGTATCCACCAAATTCCTTGTGCTGATTTTCCCTAAAGGGGATGGAAAGTAGCGGTCAATAAAAAGTATCCAGAATGATCTTACTCAAAGCATACAACGCCAATAATTCACCAGAAATCTCTTTAATAATAAGCATACCCCCAGGATAAGTGTTTGCATCATAGAATGGAGAGAGATAGTTGGCCAATCTTACTACTGAGGCCACATATCCCACCATAACTTCAGCAATTGCATAAACACTTTTATATTGTAAAAGAAACTTCTTTTTCTACCTCCTGTGTTCTGCGGATCATGGTAGGAGTCAAGCATGGGTTATTTTGGACGATCTGGTATACTGAAATTGGTTCCAAACTAGAGCCACAAGAGATAATATTTGACTCGTTTCCATATAAGAAATTGGCGTTTCCAAAACGCGTTTTGGAACGTGAACAACCTCAACCCATTTTGGCTGCAGTTTGTACATTGTTATCCAAGGCCTTCACCACCAGGCCCTTCGTTGATGATCCTACCTGCACCATCTGAACATGGTGCTAAGAAAAAATAACTTCATCCATATTGTTATTAATTTGGGGGAAAGTTAAGGAATAGTGGCTTCCAGATTGAAAAGCATCTGTATTCAACAGATATGAGCAAGAAGAGTGGTCATTTCCAAGTTGGAAGTAGTGAGAATAACGCTGAGACTCACAAACTATCAGCTAAATGAGAAAACGGTGGTGAGCCCCATAAAGTCCGTGACAAATGGAAGGAGCACCTAATTTGCACTCAACAAAAGCCCCACACGGATAAAATTCATGCGCATAAAATACATAGATTGGTTGACTAATGTAAGGAAAGTATTTGTAACTTTCACATTCCCAGCAAGGTGGTGCAAGGTGTACAGCCATACTGCTAGTGAACTAGTCGTTAGAAGGAGCTTAACAGGGCACCACTTAGGATGCCAGAGAAAAAGGAACCCAGAGCAAGGGTGTACAACGCTGTATGTAGTAGTTAAAAGCAATTTACTAACAATACTTGGTAGGCTCACAAGGGAAGTCCACAAACAAGCGGAGAGCTGTGCAATAGTGCTTGGGTGCCTCACTCTGGAGGGGACTAGGGCGGCCCAGCGGTGCATCAAATATAGTAGACTTTTTTGTTAAAATAAAATGGCCAACGTTATTATAGCCACCTCAATGAGGTCGACGCAAAGATGCGCCCAGAAAACCATATTTGTAAAATTTGTAAGCTAAAAGTAATTTTTATTAAGGAAAGTCGACCAACAAGGAAGGTTGGTTATAAAGAAACATACTAAAACAATTGCGTGGGGAAATTGTCATTCAGCTGAAGTGGTGCTAAGCCTAAGTGGACCAATAGCCGCATGCTTCTATTGGCCAGGGTACTATATCTTGAGATTGACCAAATTTGAGTTATTAATTGTAGGCAAGGCTGAACCTAGTAGAAATCTTGAAAAGTGTATGGGTTTGAAACCCCATTTGCTAAGCAACCAAAGTAAACCATCACTATTGATAATATAGCTGGTGCATTTTAGCGCCCCTGAGGTAACGCAGAGCTGAACATCACGCACATCCCCAGGACCAACCTGACATATCTCGCCTGAACCCAGCGTTGGTCCAGTGTATGTTTGAGTTCAGGAAGACTTGTAAACTTCAACTTTTTGGTCTCCTGACGACAAGCTAGACCTTACAGTTGGTCCACTCAATCATGCCATTTAGCCGTGACACCTACCTCTCATTGTAAGAAAGGCCGCCCACCAGCAGATTCCATTCTTCATTGCCTAAGCCTAGAGTAACTCAAGGGGCTTTCCATTAGGGAGGTGTGTCAGACAAATAGTTGTTTGACTAGTAAGAAAGTATAGTTCAAAGGATAATAGCTCTAATTCTCTTAATTTATAGGCCTATCTGATTCTCAGTGGAATCCGGCCTCATGGAGTAATGCAATTAATCCCACTCCTCGGCCAAATAGGTTTACAATTAGTAGCAGGGTTACGCTGAATTGTCAGCAGAATCAAGGGAGCCATTCAGAGGTCAGCGCGTCCTATATCCAATTTAGTTCAGACTCCATAATAGAGATTGGACATTTTTAAAGCCCTGGAGGGGGTCCCACCAGGTGAAAATATTTTCTTGCCTTCTGATTGGTCTAAATATATTAAATCCCTTCCTCACGGGTTCATCTTCCTGGCTGTCAATTCACCATCTGCCCTCACATCGAAGCATGGTGAGTCTCAAGAGATCCAATAGGTCAACAGCCCATATTACCTAATTTGGATGCGCCTAGCTTATAATGAATTATCATCCAACTCACTTCGAGCCTCAATACAATTTAAATAATAAGAAGTCCGGTATCAAGAGGGTTCTCTTCTTAACCTCTTCACCGCAGTTACTAATAAAAATTCATATAAAAAAGTATAACCTTTTGATTACTTTATTTTCATTTAGTTTACTCTCTTTCTGCTCAGACTAACTTTTGAGCGATTTTAATTAAAAGAAAGTAAAAAGCCTAACTAGCCACGCTGACCTCCCCTGTTCACTCCCCAATGACCTTGGATTCTCCGCCAGCTGCTCCTGTGTGGGGCAGCAACAAAAGACCACCCAGCGTTTTCCATCCAGCGGGAAAACATGTTCAGACTGGCTCTCCCAGTACCAATAATATATCAGGTCATTTCATTCTGCCCAAGGATCTCGCCATCCACCTGGTACATGCCCAGGCAGTGCTTCGCAGCCCACTCATTTTCCCCCAACCCAGCTGCATTTTGGCCTTCAGATCAGTATGGGAATTTATCCCATATGCAGAAAAAGACATTATTGACTTGGCTCAGGTGGTGATGCTGCCAGCTGGATTCATTGATTTCCACCCTTATAAAGGGTATTTCAATCTTGGCTTCACATGCAAAGCTGATGCCGCCACTGCGGCCACCATACCCCTGGTTTTCCAGGGCACCCCTATCCCCACAACGCGCACCTGGCTCCCCACTGACACCAATATGGTGGTTCAGTTTGCGGGGTTGCCCACTCACCTTCCACCTGCGGTGCTCCATCAGGGGCTGATGGAAGGCTTGGCCACATATGGCTCCAACCCCATCCTTCAGTTTGTAGTCTCCAGTGGGGCTGATTGTCTTGTAGGTCCTCAGGTATTCACCACGATTAGCCCAAATTACAACAAAATTGCTTTGTTGATTCCCCATGCCAACATTCCCTTGCCACCAACCACCTATTCTGGTCCCGTGTTGAGGGTGGGTGGACTATCTGTACATCCTGCTTCGAGTTAGATCACTTAAAGCATAAAAGCCCCTATCTTACTGCATCTGCCGGACCTGCGTTGCCTCCATCTGGCCCCCAATATGCCACACACTCCACTCCCTTTCTGGCATAGGGTACATTCCTTCCGCCCTCCCCCAAAGCCTGCAGCTGATGCAGCGCCCATATCTGCCAATCAGGCCCCTCCTCAGTCCAGCGCCACATGCACTTTAAAGAAAAGGGAGACAGCTTAGATAATGGTTTTATCCCATACTATTCCTCAATCAACAGCCATAGCACCATAAATTCATTAATCCCGATTTCCAATATGATTTGAATCCATGGACTTAATCTGATGAAACTGATGAAATAAGCAATGTAATTGAAGAATTGAATACCCCAATCGAAGATTTATTTCAGGTACAGCACGCCATTCAGATCCCTTGGTATTTTTACGCCCCCCCTACTGAACGCCTCTGCATCTCGCTCTGAACACCAGATCACTGTTGATGCAGCTGAAAACCCAGATAACGCCAACGTCCATGAGATGACCAATTCACCAGTAGTGATACTTGCCAAGGGTCTCCCTTGTCACATTATTGCTCTAAACTTAGCCTCGCAGGTCAGAGGTAACATCCTAAACCTCCACAAACAAGAAAATGCTGCCATCAAGAAAGTTGCTATTGCTTCATAGGCCAAGACAAAAACCACCCGCACCACCGCAGCTTTATTATCCCAGATCTTTTCCATCTGTCCTCATGTGGAAAACTGCCTTTCCAAATACCTAGGTGCAATCTTTGATATAGGTAAGTTTGACAAACAGCCGGCCATCAGACAACTCGCTCCTCATGTTTCTGATACCCCACACCTTTGCTATCCTCCTGGTCCCGAACACTTGCCTTTGATATGGAATCCGATTCTGAGGATAATTCACCTGATCCCCCTTCCCCTCCGCCATGGTGGGACAAGTGACTCATGCTGTCCCACCTGGTTGGTTGTATTCTCGTTTGGATGTGTTTCACTTGCTCCTTTTGGGGGGTTAATCACTCTGTTCAGGTAGGTCTGTTCATATGTTTTTTTTGCTCATTTTGCTTCGGTAAATATACATCCCCTGGTTGGCTTGCCTCAGTTAAATAAATGTTCATTAAGTTTACTATAAGTGGTCAAAAGATCTCCCTAATAAATATTTATCCCCACAGTAGAGAATCATACTTCTCCTGCAAATATTTGTTAGAATTTAGGTGCAGAACGCACCAGCAAGAAATACAAAACGCCTAAAATCCAAAAAGTGGTGCTCACTACAGGGGGTAGTACCCCACAAAACTTCTATCAAAAATGGAGGGTATTGGGATAATTAACCCTTGCAATCTCCTCGCTGCTTCTGACCCCTGGCTAAATGCTTTGGATCAGCAGTTAGACAGTGCCATGTCTCGACTTAAAAACCCTTAAACAGCATATATGCCAAGCCTCTCATGAGGCTGCTCTGGTTATTTCCAAACCTCCTTTCCAAGGCAAATTTACCCCAGGTGAGGGGTAGCACTGTCTCATTCCTCTTCATTTATGAGGTTGTTATGGAAGGGACAACCATTTCCCAAAAAGTAAAGCACATCCTTCGCTGCCTCAGCTGCTCCGCCCAAGAGGTTATAGTACCTTATATGGACACACTTAAATTTGGGCTGAGGCACATAAAGGCCTGTTTTTGTCTTTGTAAGCTCTGCGGGGATCCAAACTCCTCAATAGGCCTTTATGTGCCTTAGCCTGAAAGAGGTAGAGTTGATCACCTCTTTTGTTGATCAATTCTATAGTAAGGCCCAACCTCTGCTGTTTGCCAAAATGCTCCCTCTTGACGATGCTATTGCTGCTGTTTTGGCTGGATTGGCGTCTCATCCCTCTTTGGTGATTCATATCTCTGCCATCAAGCGTTCTTTCATAACCATCTATGATATCAAGGCGGCACTGCTAGAGGTGCAGATATATATAACGATGCGGCTACTTCAGGAGTTGTGTCAAATCCACAATTCTTCACCATTGAAGACTTCTCAACCATAGCCCCACAAAAGGAACCAGGATGATCCATTTGGCCCCACCAGTGTTGGTTACTACCCTGAGACCAGCACCTGCGGTGCAGCTCAAACCTGATCTCCCTCTACCCTGCAAGCCGGATGTTACTAAGCCAGGTAGTCAGAGTGTGCTACCATTAGTGGGGCCGCGCTCTCTGCCACTAACGGATGGCAAAGTTCATCTTTTTCCATTTATTGAGCCTCTGCTCCTCCCCAAACCTCTCCCTCCGGTGACAGTCATTCCATACAACCATGGGCTCAGGGTCAAGGCTGTTCAAGCTAAGCCGCTTGCTCCTCCAATGATCATAGCTGCAGATGGCCCCACTACTACCAAAGTTATGGCTTCCACCCCAACCCTTCTAGCGTCCACCCAATGTGTGGATAAACCTTCTGATGACGAGTCTGAAGGGGGTTATGAGAACGGTGGATATTATGCTCTAGGAGCCCCAGCTGAAGTAGGTATACCGGATTGGCTGACCCTGAAGGAGTATATAAAACCCTGATCCCTCAAGAAACCTACCTTAATCAAGTGCTGGGGTTCCTGAGGTTACTGATACTGCTAGCCATGCTGACCAGGTTATTGCTTTGCTGATCCTACAATGCATCATGTTCACACCCTACAGTCATTAAAAATAACAATCCTGAGACATCTAAAAAGCTTGCTTCTACTCTCTGACTTAAGGAAGTGTTAGCTCTCTTTCCTAACTTTGATGGGACCGTAACTAAAAAAGAGGTTATCATCCAAAAATTCCGAGTTAGGGCTATCATAGACACTGGATCTCCCGTCAATTTTCTCTCTTCCAAGCAGATCAAGGAGGTTGATCTGGCTCTTGATCTCGAGTATATACAGGTTTTTGAAACGGCGGGTTCCAAAAACATTTGTGCTATTTGAGCCTACTCATCTTTGCATGTTAAGATTGAAAAGCTCATCTTGTCAGTTCCTGCCATGGCCTTGGACAATAACACTTATGACATGCTTGGCAAGAAGTTATGATTGAGTATGATGGTATAATCAACATGATATAGGGTTACCTCTCCTTACTCAGTTATGAAGTCCCTCTAATCTTTTTTACTTAACAGAGGTGAGCTGACCAGGGGACGGACAATACCGATATATTTAATGGGATAGGGTGAGGTGAAGTATAGAAATATTTATGCCCCAGAGTAGAAGAGCTACCCCTGTTGCCGGCCGGTACCACCAGGTGTAGGGGGTTGAATGCCTTGCTTTGAGGGGGTTTCCCCTGTTATGGAGCAGGTGTAGAGGAAGGGGTCCATATGCAAAAACCAGATTGGGAACCATGATTCAACAAGTTGTTGTTGCTTCAGCCTCATGTATACATATAGCCAGGCTTGAAAGTGTTACAGTAGGTGTAGTTGAAATCCGCTGATTGTCCCACGGATGGTGGGTACAGTTCCCTTGAGGCATCCAGTGCTATGGTGTGGATTGTCCACATTGCAATGGTGACTATCAGGGAGCAGAGTGTGGATGATATTGGGGATTCAAGTTGAAGTGTGAAGAGGCTTCTGGAGATTGACAGCTCCTGATCATTTAGGGTTCTTAACAGATGCGCAACTTCCCGCCATATGGCTCTAGATGGGGGCATGCTTCGAGGCTGTGGTGCAGGGTGCCATTCCCATCACATACTGCGCACGCTGCATGAAGAGAGTTGGAGCGATCTGATGTTCTGTAGGTTCTTCTGATGCAACGCCAGGTGTTAGCTCTTACCCTTGGATGGAGGAGCGGATGATGTTTTAGCCTCCATGTTACCTTCTGTGTTGTGATATCATATGGGATTTCTAAAGCATCTAGGTAGTCGATTCTCATGATGAATGAGGCCACGTCGTGTGTGTCCCTCTGGGTGTGGTCCTATGGTTTCTTTAGCGTAAAGTGAGCTCTGGGCCTTCCCCTTCCCTGACTAGTGCCCGTGATAGTGACGGTTTACCTCATGTGCTGAACGATGAGGAGGAGGCGTTTAAAGTGAGGGGGGTTCTATGTGGGCCCTCTACATTGGGGTGGTTTTCAAGGTATGTGAGCAGGCTGGATGGTTTGTAAAGGTTGGATAGTTTGAGAGCCTGTGCAAAGTTGGTCCTCGCCGCTCTGGACCAGTGTTGTTGTGGGAGGTCTGGGGCTAGGACTTCATATATCCAGGTGCCCAATATGTGGTTGGCGTGGACCTCAAAGTCTATTATGCCAATGCCTCCACTGGAGCATGTGCCAAAGAGTGTTTTCACTTGTACAGGTGGCCGGGATCCAGGCCACAACCATCCCTGTATAAGTGTGCGGATTGAGGATATGAATGTGGGTGAGAAGGAGATTGCATGTGCAGGGAACCAAAGCATTGGCAGAATAATTGAGTTGACAACTGTTACTCGCCCCGTTAATCCTGAGGATCTACCTTTGAGGGAGGCAACGCTGTTGGATACCCGCTGTAGTAGATTGTTCTCAATTGTCTCATTGGCATACCCCCCCATTTCCAGCCATATCCCAAGGTGGCAGACATGGTTGGTTGTAGGAGGTGATGCAAAGGTAGGATGAGTGGGTTGTTCCTTTGTGGGGGGCTGTGAGGTTTGGGTGTTGTGGCCCAATTGTTAGTTTACTTGCCTAGGAGGATTATTTCCGTTTTCCTTTTGTTGAGAGACGCGTTGCTCACAATGGAATATTCCTCTAGGGTGCGTTCCAGCGGTCAGACATCATTGTTGTTAGTTATACCTGTCACTTAAATCCGCAAAGGCTAGAAAATTAATTGTTGGTTGACCTTGTGTGGTTATGCCCATGAGGTGTGAGTCAGCGACTCAAAGGAGTGGATCAAAGCTGAAGTTATACAGCAATGGGCTAAGGGGGTCCCCTTTTTTGAACCCTCTGTGTGGTGTGATCTTGTTAGTTAGGAAGCTAGGGCCGCATACAGCCATGGATGCAGATTCTGTAATAAGCATATCCCAGTTTATGAATCTGGGTGTGCGTTTAAAGGCGCTTAGGCATTCCTTCAGGTACGACCAACTAACACAGTCGTATGCCTTCTCCTGGTCTAGGAATACCAGGTCTCCAGTTGCTTTGGACTGACATAAGTTGGCGACGGAATGTATATTGGTCCAGATTGAACGCCCTGGTATGAACCTAAACTGATTGGGTGACAGGAGTTTGAAGGCTATTGTGCCTAATCTGGTTGCTAGATTTTTTAAGTAGTTTTGTATCAGTGTTAGAGTGCAATTGGGCTCCAGTTGGCCAAATCCAGTCTACCCTTATTAAACAGGGTTATGATATAGGAGTCCTGGCCACCAAGTAGGAGGCGTGTATCCAGCAGACACTGGTTCATTGATGCCAAGAGGAGTTGGAAGATTTGCTTAAATTTATTTTTGTATAATTTGTAGGGTATCCCATAAGGCCCTGGCATATCCTATGTGGTGCACTGCGGACTGTGTCCCAGAGCTCCTCCTGTGTGATTAGGTTTAGGAGGTTATAGTTTATCAGTATGCTTTGTATTCCAGCAGTGTGTATAAATCTATAAATTTTTGGGGGTCAGTTGGGGTGTCACAGTATAGTTCAGTGTAGTAGTGGTTTACTTCCGCTTTACCCCTGCTGGGTCAGTTGCCATGGTGCCATCATCTTTGCTGACCTGTGTGCATGTGGGCTGGTTGCTGCGGGGGTGGATTTGGCACAAGAAGTATAATGAGCAGTTTTCCCTTCTTTTATGAACTTATCTTTTTTCTATACTTTGATTCTATGGTGTTCAAAGATGAGGGCGTTTAGGCGGGTAGATATTTCCACACATTTGCGCCCCCAGTTGAGCTATAGCTGGACTTTGGGGTGTAGAGCTCAAGGTGGTCCAGTTCCATCAAGGCGCGCCTAATTGGTGCTGTGTTGGCGGTGCACTTATGCAAGGAAAAATAGCTTGTTATATTTATTATTTCAGCTTTGAAATTTATCCCACTTTCAATGGGATCTGATACAAATGGGGTTGCAAATTTTGGGTTCGTGGCCTTGTTTTTGAATCAGTTGGATAGTTTGGGCAATTTTATGTTTTCCAGGTGTAAGTTCCTCCAGGTCAACGCCTGTGTGGGAATTTGGGTTGGAAAGTGCTGCACCAAAACAAGTCGGTGGTCAGAGAAATTGATCTTTTTTGTTGAAAAGTTGGAGATGTTTGAGTGGTGGGTTTTTGGGGTGAGGATGTAGTTGATGCAGATCATTGAGATGAGCGTTCCCTTGCGTATGTTGGGCGGGTCATGTGCGGAAGGAGTACTTACCCAGGGGGGAGGGTATCATGTTGGCCAAGGGATGCCTTCATTGCATGGAATTTTATGTGCCCCGGTGGGTATCCACTGGGGTTAGGCCATTGGTCCATGTTGGGGCTAGCCAAGCAGTTGAAGTCACCCAGCAGGATGGTATCTGGTGGGAGGTTTAGTGTTGGGATGGTTTTGAGAAATTGTTTCTTCTCAGCTGCAGTGCACGGTGCATAGATGCATGCTATCAAGATTGTGTCCTCTTGGCATATGATCATTGCTACCAGGACGTGGCTGTGCAGATACAAAATGGAGTTAGGTATTTTTAGTTTTTGTTATTGTGGGCAGCCACCCCACAGTGGGACATCCATACCAATTGGGATGGTGAGACCCTGGTTGACCAAGATCCCTCTTCCCCCTGAAGACAGTGGGTTTCTTGGATGGCCAAGATATCTACAGGGGGTTTTTGCAGGAAGTCCAGCTTTTTCGGCTTGGGACACTTGAGACCTGGCTCCCACGACTTTTAACGTCCCTATTGAGACTGAGGTGCATGTGGCGCCTCAAAAGAAGTTGGGAAAGCCGTCTGGCCCTAACCCAGCGCCCATATTCTGGTACCTGCTCTGTGTCATTGGGACTAGTCCACTCTGTGTCATTGGTCCCTTACCCTGTGTCAATTTTGCACAGGTTTTGCAGTTTTTAGGGGTTGTGTCAGATTTTTCGCTTATGACTCACGGTGGTTTAGTGCTGTGTGCTTATTGGTTTCTGTGGTTGTGGGGCTCAAATATAAATAAGTGGGTCTACATTTTCACTCATAATGGAGCTAAATTGTCCTGCTAAGTTTGCTTGATTGATATCACGTGGTGATCTAGGAAATTGTTGAAAAAAAATTTCATCTTGTGCATTCTTCTCTGATTGGGTGGCTCAGTGATTTCCTCCATGTCCTCCTCAGCTTAGGAATTCTGTTCTGATTGGTTGGCCCGGTCAATTTCCTCTATGTCCTCCTGAATTTGCCTGGGGTCAATAGAGAAGGCCGCAAGTGATGCAGCATTGGCTGCTGCCCTCTTGCAGGCCTTCTGTACCATTTTGCGTAATTTGGGTGATACTGGGTCTATGAGGATGTATTGCACATCTTCTTCCATGGCATCATCGCAGAAGTTTGGGGCCAAAAATCCCTCCTTCATGGGGCATGCGTGTTTCTTGTGCCCCGATGTGGTGCAGTGGTTGCAGATAGGCGGTGCGCGTTCTAGTGTAACATGGAATACTTTGACAAACCCCCATCTGGGAGGTGAAACATCGCTATGTGTGGGATTCTTGTGAGGTCCGCGGCCACATTGGGGATCAGGTTGATCATGGCGATTTTATTTCCTGTGCATAGGTTCAACATCAGGTGTAACTGCTGTAGTTCTAGTTGTTTAATTTCTCTGTAGATGGCAAACTCAATGTCATAGCTCCTCGTCGATTACCTTGTGGGGAAGGTTGGTAGAGAGTGAGTCAAAGGAGATGAACAAAGTGTTTGATTTGTTTCATCCGGTGCACATGGTGCGCACAATTCATTTGCTTTTAGGGAAGGCAATTTTTATGCAAACTTTTGTGGTGTCATCTGCATCTTCTTCAGCTTTAAAGACCATATCAATTCAGCCATGGTGGATAGTATGGATAGTAACATAAACCACGTGGGTGAAAAGGGAGGCCTCTGCCTCGCCCACTTTCTCCCACTGAGTTGGATAATTAATCCTTATGAAAAGTTGGAGCCCATTCTCTACCTTCAGTAGGGGTTGAGCATATTGGATTTCCATGTATAAATATTGTTCTGTGGTGAGCTCCACAAACCCAGATGGTGTTTGAGATTTTTAATTTTTTGGCGTCATTGGTTCCTGGTCCCCCTCCAGGAAGTTTCTTGTCCTTCAGCGCACCGTTTTGTCATTTGCCTGATATGGCTTTCGCCCTGTTTAATTGGGATTTGTTGAAGTCGCCCATCTCTCCTGTGTGATTATCAAAAATTGCTATTCAAATCGAATTGTAGTAACTAATGTTATCATTATGGGAAAGAAAAGTGAAGTCTCTCTAATTTTTAAAAATGAAGAACCCAATAAAAAAGTGTTATTCCTGCTTAGCTGAGTACCCTTACTTCTGATTTACTTTTATTTTACAAGACCTCTGGACGCAACATAAAAAAGGTTGCATGATTAAAGAGATGCTTTAGAGGGCAATTCCTTGATCACTTCAGAGGAGATAGTAATCAAGGCTGGTAAACAACGGGTAGTTGCTACTAATATTATGCTACAGATCCCTGATCCTGTCTGCTGCACATAACAAGCATTGATGGAGTAAGTTCTTTAGAACCCTGAGTGTTGATGGGTTACTAGACCCTGCCTATCAATGACCCATTAATATCCTATTTAGATCCCTTACTAACAAACCCATCATTGTTGGAAATTCACCTGCAATGAACAATGTTAACCAATATTGAGGTTTGACGTCATGGTCTAATAAGATTATAAAAGATTTAATGGATAAAGTCGATCCTCTTTTATACCAATGATCAACTCTTTAAAGTTATCAGTCTCATCTTTCTGAAGGAGCTAATCCTTTGAGGAGGTTGAGAATTCCAAAAAGGGCTGATCCCATGATGCAAAGGTTGATTTTGTCTAATAAAAATCATATCAGATCGGACACTCGGCCTTATTGATCCTCTAACAGAAAAGATCTTACCTCATTTGAAGCACAAAGATACTTATGAAGATCTACTAAATCCTCTCCTACAAATATCTTTAATTTTTAACTAATAAAGCACTACATTTTTGTCTCAAGTAGCTATCTTTTGGTCAATTAAGATTGAATATTGTTAATCCGATTGGAATCCATTATTGCAACGAAACTAATAATTTTGGTGCCTTATTTCAACTCTTGCTAGAGCCACAAAACTAATAAGTTTGTAGTTTTCATAGCGCCTAAATATCAAACTTTCTCATGAAATTTCAATACTGATGCGCCCTTCCAGGTCTGCTTCTAAGGCTATCTGGTGAAAACATAATTTTACAACAATGAATACTTCTAGAAAAGAAACTCTTTCTTCAGACTAATTGATACTCATCTCGCAATGGGTACATAATGACAGCTTGAGATGCCTTCTGATAGTATTGGCAATCTTCATTTTCAAGCGTCTATGAATCTAAACATTGAGGGCCCTAACCAAACAGATTATCAATTTCAGCCTGACAATGTAGCAAAAACAGTTAAAAATCTAATAAAAGGGGCTATTCATATAGGAGCGCATCCTAATCAAAAAAGAGCATTTCTGACTTCACCTAACATTATGGAAAAATATAACTGAGCTGTCTTAAAACTTACTGAATTTGGGTTGGCCAGAGTGGAGCAGTATCTCAGGCAGTACATTCATCCCGCCATTCATCATTTACTTTAGATCTTGAGCCTACATAATCTGGATATTCAACACCAGGTGACTATGGCTCAGAAGTTTCATTCACAGCTATTCTCTTTCTATGAAACCGCTTCTAACTTTGGTCAGGATAATTGAGAAGCCATAGTTGACAATCGGAGAAAAATTAATGAATTGCATAACCAACTTGTTAGAATTGATAATGGAGTTATGAGTTATTTAGATCAGAAGTATCTCAATAGGTTACTGAAGCGGCTGACCTATCCACCATTAAATAATTACACTTGAAGAGGAGTATACTACTCAACTAGGACAGTTATTAAACAAATATGAGAAATGCTTTGTTGAATTAGACGGACTACTTCAACAACTTGTACAAGTTGTGGATAATATTTGTGAAAGTAGACTCAGTTTTACATCGATGAATCCTCCCCTTGGGTTGGGACCATCTAGTACTAAAAAAAGATAGACTCAGTTTTATGGTCCTACTGGACCTCTGAGGCCACCCAGTTCTCCCTCTGTGACACTGGGCCTACTGGTGAGTGAGTTCCTCAAGGACCTGTAGGTCAACAGGGTCCTCCTGGGCCTTTAAGTTGTGAAGGTACTCAAGGGCCCCTGGGACCCTCAAGTCCCCCTGGCCCTATGTTTTCGCTTCCATACTCTAAAACTCTGAATTAATTCATAGCAAGGGTGCAAGCTTTAGAAAGCTAAATACGAGCCATAGCTCAGATTTGTTTCATATCTTTATAAGGAAACCTAAAAAATCCAGATTATTTGCTAACAAATTTATTGGATGGTGTTGACAATGCTCATCGCCTATGCGATGCCAATCAATTGACTCAAGAAACTCAGTTTACAATGTTATCCGCTACCATTGACCACTTAACAGCTAATTATGGAGTAATTGAGAATAAGCAAGAAGAAATGATCATTGCAATTTCTAAATCAAATCAATCTTCTAATGATCACATTACTCAATGGGTCTAAAGCTTACAGAATGATCTTAACAATTTATGTCATCAAGCTGACCAAATTCCTACTCAAATCCATATCCCCAAGTCTGAACCCTCTGAAGTTGAGCTGGTCCTGGTATTGGGCATTCACATATTAAGCAATGAACCATTCTCATTAAAAACTACCTTTAAAGATAAGTATGGGTCAGGTGAAGGTAGTATCCACTCCTTTTTATTTATCTATGAATAAGCGATGGATGGAGTAACTGATCAACAAAAAGGTTGTCATATTATTTCTTTGAATAAGTTCATTAACTCAAGAAATAATGATTTTCACCTTAAGGTTTGTCAGACGTGGGTTCAAGTGAAAACTACCTTTATTAAGGAATTTGGAAGTGAACAAATCCTGTCTAATTAAAAGCAAACCTTTATGAGCATCTAAGCTAAGAGAGAGGGTAATCAATTCAAGAAATTTCCAAGTGATTTTATTATGATGCCCAGACTCTTGCTACTTGTGATTGTATTACTTTAGATGATGCATTTCGCAGCTGTGATGAGTGCGTTTGCTTCTTGTACTCATTTATTACTTCATTTGAAATCTCTTTAAGGTAATATCCGGTTTATTCTCTACATAAAAGAGGCGTTAATGGAGATCCCTAATGGTGTATTGCATCCATCTTTTGCTCATAATTCTTGCTTATATGTCCATGTGGTGCCTCCTAGACCCAAACTTAAATCTTAGAAGCATCCTTGCAGCTACTGCGGACTAGGTGGTCATATGGAACAACAATGTTGGAAAAAAACAAATTGAAGAGTTGAAAAAAGCAGAGTCAGCAGAGGGCATGAGGCTCCCTGTGCTGACATACCTCCTGTGTCTCAATCTAAAACTTCTAATACCTCTAAAGACTGTTATGTGATATCTGCTCAGGTGAAATTGATATCTCTGATGATTTAGTCAACAAAGATACTTTTCTTCTTATATTTTTTATTTCATATTCTCTTTAGAATTTGACCAATCAGTTCTTTGGTATTTTAACCCTGCATTTTAGTACTGATTTGACTCACGTGGAAGTCATGGTACACAAATTAAAAGCTTTAGCCATTATTGATATGGGATCTCCTAAAATGTAATTTCATCCCAGCTTATGAAAAAAAATCAAAGTTGCGCTTGATTTAAACCACTCTCAAGACTATGGAACTGCTGGTCCTTTATACAATAATTCTATAGAAGCTTATTATTATCTTCCAATGCGCTTCAGAAAATTGGCTATTTTGGCC
>JAKSZP010011498.1:0-16505 GCA_022478985.1 Massospora cicadina | reverse complement strand
CCAAGACTGGCCCCTTTTATAAGGTTGGAGGGGGGACTCTCAAGGTGCAGATATTTTCCCAATAAATGATTGGGTAAAATATATCAAAAATTTACCCTCACTGATCTATCCTACCTGTCATCGCCCTCCATCAGCCGTTCCCCAAATTTGAGATGAGTCTCCTGAGCTCCAATAGGTCAAATCACAATATTCCCTAATTTGGACTTTACAAAGCAATCTGAACTTTGAGCCTTGACATTTTAAATACTAAGTATTGACATATTATGAGGGTTCTTTTTTTACCCCCACGCAATTGAAAATAAAAATCATAGAAGGTTAACTTTTTTGTTTATTTCAACTTTTCCACTATTTTGAAGATAAGTGGTCACTACCTTCTAAAATACTTATCCTAGCAGTAGAGAAACGTAATTCTCCTACAATCAATTGTTGTAATTTAGGCTAAAAGCGCACCAGCGAGCACAATAAAAGATTGATAAAAGTGGTGCTCACTACAAAGGGCCTGTAAAACACAAATCTTTTGTTCAAACATGACAACTGCATCTGAATCCAAGTTAGCTGCTTTAGAACAACAGTTAGCTAGTGCTTTGTCTAGCCTTAAAAGGCTTGAGCAGCACTCTTCTCATGGATTTTATGGAGCCTCCCCTACCATCCATAAACCCCCTCTTCGAGATAAGTTTACACCTTGTAAGGGCAGTATCGCATCCTTCCTGTATGTTTATGAATCAGTGATGGAAGGAGCGACTGAACATCAAAAACTCAGTTACATCCTCCCCTGCTTGATTCTTATGGCTCAAGAAAGAATGGTTCCCCACATGGTCAACCTCAGCACCTGGGCGTAGGTTAAGCAAGCTCTTGATGAGGAATTTGGCTCCAAACAAAGCTTATAAAGGCAAAAACAGGCCTTTATGTGCCTTATTCTGATAGAAGGAGAATTGAACCTCTCTTTTGTTGAGCGATTTTATGGTGAAGCTCAACCTCTTTTGCTGGCAAAAATGATACCTCTAGATGACGCTATTGCTTTTTTTTGCTGGTTTTACGCCTCATCCCTCTTTGGCGCTGCATATTTCTTCAGTCGAACGCACCTTCAAAAATGTACAAGACATTAAAGAGCCTTGTTAGCGGTGGTCAACTATTATGAAAGTGATCCTATGCAAGGAGCCCTGAGTTGAGTATCTATTCCAACCCCTCTAGCCTCTTCTATGGCTATCTCTCTTGGGAAACATGCTCCTGAAGAGTTGCCACTGCAAAATGCTTCTCCATCCCGTGAAGATAGGCAGAGGATACTAGCAGTGACAGGGAAGCGCTCCCCTCTATCTACAGCTCCCTAAGTGCAGCTGATGAAGTTAGCTATCACTTTGCCCTGTTATTCTCCTTTGTTAGAGAGGTCTTCTACAGTGCCTCCATTGTTACATCCCGCCAAGGCAATATTTCTATCACCCTTGGCATCTCCTCCGGCCATCACTAGCTCAAAACCTGTAGCCATGGGGCAACCCAAACCCCCTGCATCAAAGGCTAATTGAAGAGCCGTATCCATTACAGCATCTCCTCAAAAAGTTACCCAGATAATTGAGCGCCCCCAGGACCTCCCTTGCAACAATGGAAGCCCTGACCTTACCTCCTAACTGATGAAATCCTTGACGTTCATTAGGAATTCCTATGACGACGAATCTGAAGGGGGTTGTGATGATGTTGGTCACTATGTCTTAGGAGCCCCAAGTGAAGTGGAGGTACCTGACCAATTGAACCTGGAGAGTAGATTGGGCTAAAATCCCCTGCCAAACCTATCTCTGACAAGTGTTGAGAGGTCTTGAGATTATTGACACTGCCAGTGACGCTGACCAGGTCATTGCCATAATGATCCGTTACACCCAGTGTATCCATACCTTGTATAATATGCTAGAAAAATACCCTGAAACTACCAGAAGACTTGCCGCTACTCTCCATCTAAAGGAGGTTCTAGCTCTTTCCCCCAACTTGGGTCGAACTTTAACTATAGCTGAGTCATCATTAGTGGAGTTCAGGTTAGTACTATCATTGACACTGGGTCCCCATAGAACGTTGTGTCATCCAAACTTATGAAAAATTAAGCTGGCCCCTGACCTTGACTATACACAAGAGTTTAGAACTGTGGGTCAAACAACACTCGCGCCATCAGACCCTACTCTTCTCTGCCCATATGTTTTCTTAACTCATCTTGTCAGCCCCAACGGTGGCCTTGGCCAACAATACCTATGATCTACTAATTGATACCCAGTTCATGCTTATATTTAAAGGGGTTATTAACTTGAAGCAGGGCTATCCCTTCCTTCTTAACTATGAGGTTACTCTTATACTGCCAATGAAGAGCTTAATAAAAAAGGGATATGCTTGCACAGTTGAGTAACCATCTTCTGCCTTATCCCTACATTACACCACGGTGGGGTGGAATACAAAAAAGCTGCCTGACTCAGTGGACGCCCTAGAGGGTATGCCTTCCTATGAGTCAGAAGAGGTAGTAATCAAGGCGGGTGAACATATGGTATTTGACACGGAGATTAACCTAAAAATCCCCCACAACTGTCTATTGCACTTAATCAGCATTGACAGAGTTATCCCTCTTGAGACTAGAGTCTTGCCAGGTGTACTAGACCCAGCTTATCAGCGACCAATCATTCTCTTGTTGGGGAATCTCACCAACAATGACATGGTCACTGGGAAGCATCAGGACATTGGAAGAGGCCTGCTGGTAATTATTGAGGACATTCAACAAGTTCACTGTATTGGATATATGGCGGATATGGGCCACCTGATGATCAATCGTTATGCACTCTGCCCACAGTTCATATCTCTGATGAACTACCCCTGAAGAGCTTAATAAAGCTCATAGTTTATTGGAGTCAAATAGCGATATCTTCTCCAAATCTGATAATGACTACAGACATATGAAGGGTTGGACACATACCATTGAAGTTAGGGATGTTCATCCCATCCGCTCCAAACCCTGCTGTAAATCAAAAGTTGAAGAGTTACAGATGCGGACGGAACTAAAACAGGTATTGGACGCTGGGTTGCTGGTGCCGTCCCAAAGCCCTTGGTCATCCCGTCTTCTACTTATAAAGAAGAGAATGGAGGTCATTGGGTTGTTATGGACTCCCTTAAGCTGAAAAACCTCACCAAGAAGGTCAGCTACCCTATCCCCCATATTGATGATGCTCTGGCCCAACTCTCTGGATCCAAGTTTTTTTTTGCTATGGACTTGGCTAGCGGGTATTGGCAGATGAACCTTTCTCCACAGGATCAGGAGAAGTGCGCCTTATATGTAGCGAGGGCTTTTTTCAACCCACTCAGTTACCCCAGGGGTTATGCAATGCGCCTGCCACTTTTCAGCGGGCAATATAGCATATTCTTCAGTATCTCAAGCTGAGCTTTGTGAATGTCAATCTCAATGACATCACAGTATTCTCAAAGACCTTCAACGAGCACCATACACATCTAAAGGAATTGGTCCAATACTTGCGGGCATCAAACATCAAGCTGAAGCCCTCCAAGTATACTTTATTCTAAAAGAAAATTGGATTTCCTCGGGCACGCTGTCTCTCAATATGGTACTCAGCCCCTCCAAGACAAGGTGGAAGCGATATCTAAAATTCCTGCGCCCAAAACCGTTTGTGACATACAGGTATTCTTGGGCATGATGGGGTATTATTATCAATTCATCCCAAAATCTGCTCATCTCAGTGAGCCTCTTGTAGGTCTCTTGGCTAAGAAATCCCACTTCTAGTGGGGTGCTGAATAAACTGCATTTGAGACCTTGAAGGAACTATTGCAAAAAGGTCTATCCTTCATCACCCTGACTATGGCAAGACTTTCATGTTGGTCACAGATGCTTCTGATTACGCTGTTGGAGCTATCTTGGCTCAGTTGGAGAACATGAGGTCGATCATCCTGTGTCTAATTTCATAAAGATGCTCTCAAAAGCTAAGCGAAACTACAGCGTCACTGAAAAGTAGTGTCATTCTGTCTTGCTTGCTGTCAAACACTGCCGCCACTTTTTATATGGGATGTCATTAAAAGTGATTACTGACCACGCATCCTTGAAGTGGTTACAAAATATGAAAGACCTCACTGGGCTGTTGGCTCGCTGGGATCTTAAGCTCCAGAACTACTTATGACCACTGAGCATTGAGCTGGGACGCGACATATGAGAGTTGATGTGTTGACGTGGCTGCCTGTCCTACACCTTGACAATAGCGAAGCAGAGAGGTTGCATGACCTCTTTATGACTCCTGACGCGTGGGCTGATGAAGATGAACCAATACAGAAGATGCTAGCATAGCACTCCGAAACACCAAGGTGGAAAGTGGGAAGTTATATAATAAAGTAGGAGTAACTGGCTGCCTTATATACAGCCGTCTGAGAAAGTCCTTGTGATCATGTAGTCTCAAACTATCATGAGCCATGGTGGAGTCAAAAACCTACTAGTGGTTTAAAGAGCGGTATTACTGAAAAGGCATCATGGAAACCATAACTGAAGTCTTGGATGCCTGCCTGACCTGTAAAAACCAATTTAGCATTAAGACCTAATATCTGTATCAGCCTAAGATGCCCAACAACTTTTCCACACCATAAGTTTGGATGCGGTAGGTTCTCTCACTTAGTCAACCAGAGGAAATCATTATATCATGGTTGGAATTGACCATTTTACCAAATGGGTTGAAGCTGTTGCTCTCCCCGCTCAGACTTCAAAGCCACTGCCACCTTCTTACATTAATACATCTTCACGCAGCATGGTTGCCTCCATATCCTCCTTTGTGACAATGGGAAAAACTTCACAAACCAAGTAGTAAAGCTCCTCGCTACCTCCATTGGAAAACAACAACTCTTTTATCCCCCTACGACCCATATACAAATGGTGCTGTAGAATGAGTCAATATAACCGTGGTCTCTATACTCCACAAAGTGGCTAGCTCCAACCCTCTATACTGGGATCTCTATTTGCCCAGTGCCCTCATGGCCTACCAGATTAGCTACCATTGCATCCTCAAAATGTCCCCTTTCCATGTGTTGTATGGATGAGAACCTAAGGTACTGGCCCTACTAGCCAAAGACCTTTTCACTGACAAAACTGTCCCAGAACAAGCCTTGAAAAAGTTGGCCCAGAATATAATCCAACTACAAGCAGAGGCTATGACTAATTTGGCCAAGAAGGTCACTAAAGAAGGGCAAGCCTAATGTGCTCTGGGCCCCTCCCTTTTCCTTCCAAATATCAGACTTGTTACTGTATTACCACAATCAGATCACGCCTAGGTGTGAGAAGCTCAGGTCTATTTGGGAGGGACCATTTTTAGTAACATATAAGCAAGGGGATGAATACTTCATCAAATTTATTGCTTCTGGAGTCTCTGTCAACTGAGTCCATGGAATGGCTCTTACAGTGTTAAACACCCCCTAACACTTTTGAAGGGGGTAATGTCAGACTATTACAATTCCTATATTTTAAAAAGAGTGTTTTGGATGAAAAAAGCAATAATATCAGCCAAAAGACCCTGGTAAATTCTCAGTGGAATCTCTAAAATTGGGGTAATACTTTTATTAATACAACTTGGGCATATATCATGAGTTTGGGCAGTTGGATTGCACCGACTGTGTGGTGGAATCAAGGGAACCATACCAAAGTTTCTCCCCGTCTTACAACGAATTTGCGTTCAACTTACACCAAGGAGACTGGCCCCTTTTATAGGGTTGGAAGAGGCCTCGCAAGGTGCAGATATTTTCCCATTTATGATTGGGTAAAATATATCAAAATCTTTCTTCACTGATCTATCCTACCCGTCATCGTCCTCCTTCAGCCGTTCCTCAAATTTGAGATGAGTCTCCTGAGCTCCAATAGGTCAAATCACAATATTCCCTAATTTGGACTTTACAAAGCAATCTGAACTTTGAGCCTTGACATTTTAAATACTAAGTATTGACATATTATGAGGGTTCTTTTTTTACCCCCACGCAATTGAAAATAAAAATCATAAAAAAGTTAACTTTTTTGTTTATTTCAACTTTTCCACTATTTTAAAGATAAGTGGTCACTACCTTCTAAAATACTTATCTTAGCAGTAGAAAAACGTAATTCTTCTATAATTGATTGTTGTAATTTAGGCTAAAAGCGCACCAGCGAGCAAATAAAAACCTAATTTCCAATCTGAGGTACCAGCTTAGATATTTTTTTGGTCACATTTACAAGTAACATGGTGAAGATTTTAGTTGAGTTGCTTTACTACGCTAGCAGTATGCTGCCCTTCCACCATAAAGTTTTGGTCAACCTTTTTCTGTTTCTGAGTAGACTATTCCAAACAAGAATGTAAATTCCAGATTTCTTGCCCTTGGTATAAAACCAGGCTTTGAATAGTATATGTCTCCCGCCAGAAATCAGTAATAGTAACTGACCCATCTATTGGTAAAGAAAGTCGTCTAGCATCATGGGGTCGTAGGGGCTTCTTAATCAAATTAGAATGCAAATAAAAGTATGATCATAAGACTAGAACTTGATGGGCCCTCCTCATAATTGGGTTCCACATATAAAACACATGGAATGCTGCCCTGACAATTGTCATATGAGTATGTCATTTTTTAATTTATATAATAGATGACAGGGTACCAAAAGTGGCCCCTGTAGTGAGCACTAGTGTTATAATTAGCACTGAGGCGACAACTTACAACTGCATAAGTTGTTAACTTTTATAATAAAACACAGGTAACTGTATGAAGATAGTGACCCTTAATTATTATGATATATTATTTTATTGTCTAAGGTTTATATTATTAGCTTTCTACAATCTAGGTGATACAAAAGATCCCCTTTAATTTTACACTCCCTTCATAGTAAACTACACTGTAAAGAACCAAGCAGTGTATGATTATTCCAAAGAAAGTTAGAGACATATTGACTTGGAAATTTTGGGGACAAAAAAACTTAACAACTGTTTTTACACAGGCTTGGGGAAAAGGAGAGAATATAACAATAAAAATGAAATATGAATTTATGACGCCATAGAACTCATAAAGCAATAATGTATAATCTGGGGGTTATTACCAGCGGGGTTGGAATTCAGGCGCTTTGTATGCTTGCTTGTGATTATTTATGCCTGAATTATAACAATATTTTGCAGGAGAGATATTCTCTCAACTGCTGGAATAAATATTACAGGGGATCTTTAATGGTTTAATTTTTAATATCAAAACTCTAATGATACTACTTTCTTTTACCGCTCAAAGTCACTTTTGAGCGATTTTAAATTTAAAAGTTTTATTTATCCACAGCCGTCTGCCCAAACCTATTCTTTGATGTCCTTGGCTCTGCCGCCTGCCACCCCAGTGTGGGGCAGCAGTGCACCCCCACCTAGAGTTTTCCGCCCCACGGGCAAGCGCGTTTGGACGGGCTCAAACAGCCCACCCACTGCTTCCAACCGTTTTGACCCCCACGGGACTTAGCGCTCCACCTGGCGCGCGTCCACCCTTCTCGCCCCCATCCTCTCGCCCTCCCTCGCTCTGCCATTCGCTATTGCCTCAGAGTGGACTATGAGCGTTTGTTCCCATATGCTGATAAGGCAATTATTGAGCTAGCCACTGCGGCCTTTGCGCCAGCTGGCTTTATAGACTTACGCCCTTTTAAGGGCTACTTTGACGTTGGGTTCCAATCTGAGGAGGATGCTGAAGCGGCAGCACAAACTCCTCTAATTTATAAAGAACCCCTATTCCCACAACCTGTACTCGCCTCCCTTCAAACACCACGCTGGTGGTATCCTTTGAAAATCTCCCACCCCACCTTCCACCCCAGGTTTTGTATGACCAGTTGGTAGCGGGGCTCATGGCTTATGGCACTCAGCCCAACCTCATCTTTGCCATTCCATCTGGTGTGGAGCGCCTTGCTGCTCCTCTGGCAACAGCCACCATCATACCACACCACCCTACCATAGCCCAACAAATCCCACTCCGCGCTAGTGTGGCTGCAGCGCCTGATCATTTCTTTTGGGCTCAGGTTGATAATGGTAGGCAGATTTATTCCCTCTGCTTTGGCCTTGACCATGCAAAAAGAGCGTGCCCTCAGGCCAAGTCCGCTGCTGCAGCTTCTGAGCCTCCCTCTGGAGGTTCAGTATGGGGCGCTTTGCTGCCCCCTCCCACCCTCCAATCTCGTTCAGTGGGCCCACATGAAAAATCAGTCCCCCAAAACCTCCAGCCTCACTCTCCCACCTAAATCTACCCCAGCCAATCAGAGCCATGCTTGGACAACCATTGGCACCCAAGCAGCGGCCCATTCGCTCAATCCCACCCACCCAAATTCGAACGCCACTATTCCAGTGAACCAAAATCCATGGGATCTATTGGCTGAAACTGACAAATCAGGTAATGTCCTCATTAGTAAGCATACAGGTCAACCTCTCAGCCAAGGCAATTATGGTCTGGAGGGAAATTTCTTTCCTGACTTTGATGAAATCCCTAACCCTCGCCATTTCGCTCTTCTGCCCAATACAGCCCCCTTCCAAAGTGATCACCAGCTCGCCTTAGCTGCGGTGGCCTCTCCTCATTGCCCAAAACTATGCACTGTGGTGGATCAGTCAGTAGCTCAGCCCCAGCATGGCCTGCCCACCCTCTTATTCCCCCCAACTTCCCTAAATCTCCCTGCAGTGACATCTCAAAACTATTCAATGATGCTGAAATTGCTGTTATGAATGTCGCAACAATTGCTTCATTCAACCCCTCAGCCAAAATCACCTGCCACAGTATCTCAATTTTCACCCAACTTCCTGAAGCCCGCAAAGAAGCTGAAGTTCTCCTCACAGCTTTTGTTGAAACACTTTCCCGTCATTATCTTGATGCAGAAGAGGAAAACTCCTACTACGCTGACCTCAACCCCCACTATGCAGATGCCCCATCGCCCTGGCTCTCTGCTCTGATTCAGTACTGTAACCAACGTCCCTTGATCAAGGTGGGTCTTTCTGAAAGCCAGCCCCCCGACCCCTCCTCACCCTATGCCATGGTGGGTTAGCAGTTTCTGCTTCTCACCTGGTTAGTAGTTTTTTATTGTCATTTTGGGTGTTGTGATTTGGTACTGTCCATCCTTTGGTCAGTGTACCTCGATTAAATCTAATCTAAAGCTCTAATAATACTAAAAAGTTAGGTTTTATGATATTTTATTAGGGGCAGCAAAAGGGTAAAAAGAGAACACATTAAGATCTTGCTGCTTAGTATTGTAAGCAACTTGAGGCAAGAGTAAGATGAATGTGAAATTATTATAAGCTTTGAACTAATTAGTAAATATATATTTTTAACTCTCAGATCTCTCAAAGCTTACTCATTTACACTTAATGGCCAAAGTTGGGTCAATGCCAGGTAAGATAAACCCTTGAGGCAAGATTTAATATATTTAAGCCAATTACCTGCCAAAAAATATTAGAACCTGATGAGACCCTCTCCAAGGCTACAAAAGGGGGTGGTCGCAGCATAGGTGCTTGACTTAAATTATAATTGGGACGGGGAGGACCCTTAGAGCAACTCCCCTGATTTTACCGCAGGCTCAGCATAGCCCTGCCCTTAACTATGAAGTTATTTGACTGAAGAGGGGGTTTGGAAGTATTACACCAGGTTGAGTGATTCCACCAAGAATTGACCAGAGTTTTTGGGCCAATTTTATCCTTATTGAAATTTGAAACATTATATTATAGATTGGACAGGTAATTGTTGACAAGCACCTAATTTGAATGGTGTGGAAGTGGATTCCCCTATCATTTGGACTATTTTCACCCAAAACATCTTTCTCCCTCTAAGCAAAAAGGCAATTGTCTGACATTACCCCCTTCAAAAATGTTGGAAGAAGAGTAGGGGCGTAAGAAGCGTCCATGTAATTTGTTTATGATATTACCTTTAGCCAAAAACTTTAAAGAATACACATCACCTCTCTTGTAAGTGACAGTGAAGAGACCCTCCCAAATTGATCCAATCATGCCGCTTCTAGGAGTGATGCGGTTATGGTAGTACAGGATCAGGTTAGACAATTTAATTGAAGGTAGGGGATCACAAAGCTCATTGGCTGCTTGTACCTTTTTATAACTGTTTTACCTAATTTTGTCATAACCTCAGATTGAGTATAATGATACATTGAGCCAATCTTCTCAAGGATTACTAAGGTTCACAACTTCAGAGTAGAAAACAACTTTAGATAAAAGGGCAGGTATCCCCGGTTCCCACCCATACAGACACAGGATTGGGACATTTTCAAGATCTAGTGATAACTAATCCGGTAGGCCATAAGAGCACTAGGGAGGAATTGTTCCTAGTGAAGTGGATCAGAAGAGTCCATTTTTCGCAGGATTGAAACCAAGGTTCCATTTGCTTCTCCAAGTCCTGGTAGAGGAATAATATGAAGCTGAGAAGAGTTGCTGTGCTCACATGAAGGTAGTCAGGATTTTGACTACTCTGGATTTAAAGTTCTTACTGTAAAAATTTATAGGTTTCCTGATTATTCTCGGCCAATAACCCCTATAGTTATATTACTTGCACAGGTTTGGGATTTTTTGCAATTCTCCCCATTGTATAGTAGTAGTTGATATAATTGTTTGATAATAGTATGGTAACTATTATCCATAGTTGAATGGAAGTATTAGATTTTGGTCCAACGCTTGGCCAGTATTTCCTCTTGAAATACTTATGATGTCTTAAATAGTGATTCGTTCCCTCATACCACCTAACTCAATATAATCTTAGATCCCTGTTTACAGTTTCTCTGGTTTGACACACAGTCGGCAGCAATCCCCAATTTTATTCATCTTCTTCTCTGGATCCCACCTCAGATCCTTACTCTTTATCTTAAAGAGCCTCCCAATTATCGCACACAGCAATAAGATCCCTGAAAAATAGAACAAATAGATACTTATAAAGTTTACTAAGCTAGTACTCTAGTAAAAGTGATCAGGTAATTTGTGATCTGGTAAATTATGATCTGGCAAATTATGATATTAAATTAGTGATTTTTTAGGGAGTATATAGTGGTGAATTTGGCGCCCAACCCTCAGTTGGCACCTCCTTGATGAAATGGCAGCCGTTGCCATTGAATCACCCATCCTCATCTCAGCAGCAATGGTCTTCCCCATCCCGGCTAAAATTCCATCATTGAACATCCTTGAGACATAAAACAGAAAGAGTCAGAAAACGTGTCCCTAACGTTTTCCTCTCGATCCAAGCAAACCAGCCATCTTTGGCAAACGACCTGATTAGGTAATAAGACTTGTTACCCATTAAAGCAGGTCATGAACCATATGATCAATTTGTTAGTTGCAGGCGGCATCACTCGCCTTGCAACTTACTCCTTAGATAAAAAATTGGTTAGTGATGAAACCCAACTGATCCCAATCAGTATACCTGATAGTTAATCAACTATCAGATGCCCCTATTTCGTCAGCAACTCTGCCCTATAAGATCTTAAGCTTTCATCCAGATCAATCCCCAATAAATCTGATCAGGTAAATAACTAAAATCCTCAAACATAGTTACCCTGAAATCAGGGTCAAACAATATCCAATTCACTTCGCAATAGGGATATATTCCCTAGTGATCGCTGGTAATCTACCAGGCTGGGAATATGGGCAAAAATCCTAACACTTACCATTGTTGCAGAGTAACACTTGGGACAGCCATGACAGTGAAAATTTTTGATGCAAAAACGTTGCAGTGGCCTTGGCCTTTTGTTCTGGGAGAGCCACGGCTTCAATACACTTGGCAAAATGGTCAATGCCGACTAGGATATATCTGTTCCCACTGGTAGTCTGCGGGAGAGGACCTACCACATCTAAGCTAATGGTATGGAAAGGTTGTTGGGGGGGGGGGGGGTAGATGGTTGATATTGGTACCTAGTCTTAAAGCTAGACTTCTTCTTACATGTAAGGCAGGGTTCCAAGACTTTAACAATAGTTTCCATGATTCTTTCCAATTTTACCACTTTATAAACCACTCATATGGTTTTTTCTCTTACCATGACCTAGGGTAGAGTGATCTTCCAGGATATATGGTACACATTCTGAGGGCTGAAGATAGGGCAACCACTTTGCCCCACCTACTTATACACTTCCTGCTCTACACTTTAGTGTTGCAGGAGTGCTGTGTTGAAATTTTCTGGATAGGCTCATCTTCATCCTCCAAGTCATCAGGGGTCATTAATAGGGCATATAACCTTTATGCCTCGCTGTTACCAAATGCAGGACGAGCAGCCAAGTTAATCCATCATCATTAATGTGACAGGTTCAAGCACGGTGTTTGACCTTCATGCCATAATGCTGGAGATTTATACCCCAGCACGCAAACTGGACAGTAGGATCCTTCATGTTTTGTAACCACAGTGAAGGTAGTTCCATACAGGAAAGGGCGTTAGTTCTTCACAGTTAACAAAACAGCAAAGCACTTATTCTCCATGACACTGTAATTATGTTCCGCCTTTGAAAACATCAGACTAAGGTAGGATACATGATGATCTAACCCGCTTTCATCCAATTGAGTCAAGATTGCACCAATAGCATACTAAAGGCGTTGGTAAACAAAATGAAAGGTTTACCATAATTTGGGTGCCATAGGATATGACGTTATTGTAGCAGTTGCTTCAGCGTTTAAAGCGGCCTTTTATTCAGCACCCCAATAAAAAAGGGGTATTCTTTGTCAATAGGCGGACAAGGGGCTCGCTGAGCTGGGAGAACTTGGGTCGTGAACTGAAGGTAATACCCCATCATATCCAGAAATACCTGAATATCCCATAAATTTTTAGGGGGAGGAACTTTTGAGATCGCTTTATCCTTATCTTGTATAGGTTGGATTCCTTCCTGGAAGATGGTGTGTCACAGAAAATTCAATTTCTTCTGAAATAAGGTGCACTTGGAGGGTTTTAACTTGATTTTAGACTTATGTAAGCGGTGAAACACCTCCTTCTGGTGATTAAGATGTTCGGCGAAGATTTTATAGAACATTATGATGTCATCAAGATAGACAATGACGCAATTTAACTTTAAATCCTTACAGATGTGGTCCAAGGCGCGCTGGAAAGTTGCAGGTGCGTTGCACAACCCTTAAGGTAATTGGGTGGGTTGGAAGAGACCCTAGCTGCAAATAAGAGCGCATTTCTCTTGGTCTTGAAGAGAAATGTTCATTTTCCAATAGCCACTGGCCAAGTCAATTGCAGAAAGAAGTTAGATCTGGAGAAATATGCCAGGGCTTCATCAATTTGGGGGATAGGATAGCTATCCTTTTTTGTGAAGCTATTTAATTTGCGGTAGTCCATGACTACTCAATGACTTCCATTCTTCTTTTTAATTAGAAAAAGGGAGGAAGACCAAGGGCTTTTTGAAGGAACTAATAACTCCGCGTCTAGTAACTTCCTGAGCTCAGTCCTCATATGTTGTTCTTCCACTATGGATTTATAATAAGGTTTTGAACAAATGGTATGGGCATTCCCCACATCAATAGATTGGCTCCAGTGTTTCATATGCCCATAGTCAGTCTCTGATTTTAGGAATATGTCTCTATATCCTTCTAGTAAAATAAGGACTTTTTTCAGCTCATCTAGGGTCAGCTCATCCGAGATATGAACAATTGGTAAGGTACATAACAGATATCTTTGGGCAAGACCATATCCACATAGAGCCAATGAATCGAATACGCTTAATGTCCTCTATGGGGACTAACCAGCCTCTTCTATCTCCTGGTGTTTTCTTACAATGATGTCCATGCTGGTGAGGTTCCCCAAAAGAAGGGTGATAGGCCTCTGGTAGGCCAGGTCTAGTATTTTAGGAAATACAGAGGCTCTAAGGGGCTAACGCCCCTAAGACTTATGATATTCAACAAGAAGAGGTGTTGGATTTGGAGCGTGATTTTTGTGTTAACCACTCGTTATTCACCAGGCTTAATCACTACTTTGTCTATAGCATAGAAAGGAATACCGGCCTTAACATCCACTGAATTAAAATTTTTTGTATTGCGCCCAGAAGTGGTATAATGCAAAGGCAAAGCGGAAAATGGGTATTTAACCAGGCAAGAATAGTCGTCCTTGATGAATTCTTTATTGGATAATACTAAGGGACTTCTTAGTTGAGTAACAAGAGGAAATCTTGCTTCATGTTGATTACTCCCACTTACTCAATAATAAACTGGGTACCTATGAGCATATCATAGGTGTTGTTGACCAAGACCACAGCTGGAGCTGATAACATGAGCTTCCCAATATGAATGGGAAGAGAAGAATACGCTCTAATGACACGGGTGTTATTTGGGCTGGCGGTTCCAAATTCTTGATTGTGTTCGAAGTCAGGCGCCAGCTTGATTTTTTTGATTAACCTGGAGGAGATTAAGTTCACCGGGGAGCCATTATCCATGATGGCAATCACCTGGACTTCCTGAATAACTACTTTCACCTTGGTGAGTGTTACTCCAAAGTTGGGAGACAAAATTAAGAACTTCTTATCTGGAAAGTGGCAGATAATTTGCGAGCTGTCTCAGGGTATTTCTCTAGGATGGATTTCATGGCATGGACCTGCTGAAGAGGTCGAATCAAGCCACCTGGTGACTGATCAGCATTGCTGTTGGTGTTAGTAACCTTGGGACACCCTAGAACTAGGCTGAGTAACATTTCCTCAGATATGGTGGTCAAATCTACTTCTCCAGCGTTCAAAAATCAGGAAACTCCACTTCATCGGGTACTTCCAGTAAGTAAAAACTGACATCCTCATAAACCCCTTCAGATTCGTTCTCAGGGGTATTTTCAACAAATGGTAATGAAGCGATTGAGGTAGGAGAGTCAGACACATGAGGTTGGGTAGCTATTCTCAGATGATACGGTTTCTAGCAAGCCCTTTCTTGTTGCAGGGGTTACCCTTAGGGTGCACAACTACCAGATTGGCTGGGGGGAAGGCACTGCAGATTTAATGAACTGGGGTGGAATCACAATATTAGTTGCTTTGAGGTCTCAGACCTATGAAAGGATGTGATATCTGCTTTGAGTCGCACTGAATGAGCTGTTTTAACAGGATAGATAGGCATAGGGGGCCCCATGGAGTTCTTAGGTGACACCATCCACCGCCCTACAGATGAAAACTCCTCCATAGTTAGAGCGTGAGGTTCCATCACAGCTTTGTTGGTGGTCGCACAGGTATGAAAATCAGCAATATCTAACAAAGCCTCTTTTAAGTCGAAGATGTTTTTGAAGTTGCCTTCACTGAAATGATATGCCTAGCTAGAGTAGGTTGAGATGCTGACCAGTTAACATGGCAGTGATGGCATCATTAGGTTTATCATGTTAGACGTTGACAACCTCTGGGAAGCAAGGTAAAATTGCTCAGCGAAGGCAGTGATCCATTCGCCTTCATACATTATAAGGCGCATAAAGGCCTATTTTTCCATGTTTATACTCTGCTTGGAGTAAAATTCAGCTACAAGAGCTTCCTTAACCTCGGCCCAGGTGCACAGAATGTCCATATGAGGGACCATCATCTCTTGAGACAGGCAACTTAAACAAGGAAGGATGTGCTGAATTTTATGGTGGTCAGTCGCGCCTTGCATTGCAGATTTATAAAAATATAAAAATGAAGCCATGCTACCCTCACCAGGGGTCAACTTGTCTTTAAAGGGATTTTTAAAGGGGTGTTGTATAGGCTTTTTAAGGCGTGATAAAGCGCTGGCTTTTTTCTGTTCAGGGGCAACTATCCTTGGTTCATGTTCAACGGGGAAGGTAGAAGGCTCTTATCTGAACGGCCTCCATTTTGGTGGTAAGTTGTGGTGTACATCACTTGTTAAAATTCAGGCGATCGGTATGCTCGCTGGTGCTTTTATACCTGAAATACAACAGTATTTTTCAGGAGAAATATTACTTTGACTGCTGGAATATATATTACAATGGATCTTTTAAGGTTTAATTTTCAATATCAAAGCTCTAAAATACTAAAAAGTTAGGTTTTTATGATATTTTATTGGGGGCAGCAATAAGGTAAAAAGCGAGCCCCATTAAGATGAGCTGCTTAGTATTTAAAGCAACTTGAGAATGGAGGTGAGATGAAGATGAAATCACTATAAGCTCTGAGCCTAATTATTAATTATAGTTTTTTGACTTTATCAGACCTCTCAAACCTCACCTCATTTACACTTGACGGCCATAATTGGGTCAATGTCAGGTAAGATGAACCCACGAGGCAAGGATTTAATATATTTAAGCCAATTACCTTCCAGAAAATATTTGCACCTAGTGAGACCCTCCAAGGCTACAAAATGGGGTGGCCGCGGCATATGTGCTTAAATTAAATTAAAATTGGGACGTAAAGGACCCTCAGACCAACTCCCCTGATTTTGCTGCAGGCTCAGCATGGCCCTGCCCTTAAATATAGGTTTACTGACTGAGGAGGGGGTTTAAAAGTATTAACCCAGGTTGAATTATTCCAACGAGAGTCTACAAGGTTTTGAGCCAATTTTATCCCTATTAAAATTTGAAACACTATATTTTAAAATTG
>JAKSZP010011497.1:0-16582 GCA_022478985.1 Massospora cicadina | reverse complement strand
TTGCGGCCAACACAACACTTTTGACTGAATAAATGGCCCATCAACCGGGCATGGGTGGGTTGGGCGTCCCAAACCCGTTCCCAACCATATGGGACTGCCCTTACATGGGGTGGCCTTGGGGGATTCCCACTGCTCATTGGTTCAAACGCCATTGTGCCAACCATCAGAAACATAGCTAAGCCTCAGTTCAGATGTTCGAGGTCAAACTGACAGCAACTCAGCCTGCCACCAAATTTTTATGATGTTGTTTCAAAGTGAATTTATCTGCCCCATTCCAAAATAATTCGCCGGTTAGGTCAAAATTGAGGGCCCCAATCCTGGCTTATCCCCACATCAATCAACCACTATTTAATCAGTTGCATTGCACTGAGAAAATTGTAGGTTGATTTTCTTCCTTTTCCTTTGAAATTAAATTTTACCTCAAAAACCAATCAATTTTGATTTTATTGATTTCCTTCTGGCCGCCTTCCCTATGGCTTTTCCCTAGTGGCCTGTCAATCCGTAACTGGATGGGCTATACCTGTACTCATGGTAAATATGGCCCCCACCATTGTGGATTGGATTCAGCGAGCTAGATACTTCTGGCAATTTAACCCTGTCATTTATGAACTTTTATCAACAATATACTGGGATCTTATGGCTTTATGTCCACCATTTTCAAGCAAGAATCCGCCCCCTTGTCTCCCCAGTTGAACCAGCCCAGTATACTGGTGAACTTGTTGAAACCATATCCGTGGTTCCGCCCCCTGCAGCACAACCCCCAGGGTTTGAGGTGGCCTTGATGTGGTTTGCTTTTGGGAACATATTCACTATTGTCTTACACCAATGATTCATCATTTCCAATGTCCGGCTCCATACAACGTCATTCAATTGACAATGCCCCTGGCATTCTGGTCTGCTTTTTGGGTGCTTACACATCCTGACTGGCATGCCTGTATAAACTTCTTCTGCCATTTCCATGACACAAAGCCCAATGGGTGTGTACCTCTAATTAAGAAAGTTTCCAGTGTTGAATCTCTATTTCCTCGCCAATGGCATCAGGCCATTAGGAAATGTTGTTGCTGATTCAGAACTCCCCTCAAAAGCATTGGAGAAAAAGAAAAATGCGCGTGCACCTCCTAAGATGAATGTTGCCACCAGCCCTGAACCCACCCCATAAAAATAGGCTTATTGTTTGATGCATTTTGCTTGGCCAAACGGACACCAAAGCGACAAGGTGCAGGCAGGTTGGGTATTCCAAACCCATTCCTGACCTCTTGGGACTGCCTCTATGTGGGGTGGCCTTGGGAGGTTCCCGTTGCCAATTAGGTGAGACGCTAGCATGCTAATCATCAAACACATGGGAGAACAACAATTCAGTCATCTGAGGCTGAACTGACAGTGACTTGGCCCACCTCTGACAATTTTGAAGTCAGTATAAATTGATTATTTTTTCCCTTTGCTCAAAAATCGCCAGGTTAGGTCAAATCTTGAGAGCCCTGATCCCAAGTCTCTCTAAGCTATTCCCAAATCAAATTGTATATTTAAGCAGTCATAACACACTGAAGAACTTTATGGTTAATTTTCTAATTTTTAATTCAATAAAATACCGTTCCCCAAACTCTTTATCTTTTTATTATTACATAATGCAAACCACCCACCTGACCAAATCTTTTCCCAGCTCCCATACCCGTGGGGCCTGGTCCATGTTTGCATTATTCATTGTCAGATTTATATTCACATTTCTGATCTATGGGCACTCATTACCGAAATCTGTTATCATTCAAATAACTATCATTCAAGCAGTAGTGCCTCTGGCATTTGGCTTGTCATTTGGGTACTTCAGCATCTAGACTGGCAGACTAGTCTAAACTCATCTTGCTGCTACCATGACACAAGACCTCCAAGAAGGTCATTTGCCCCGCCAATACTTGAGAGACCAGAGGTGTGTCTAGGCCCCAATCCGCCATAAAATTTGCAAAAGGAGCAATGGCTAAGATCTGGGTCAGCAGTACTACTTTGGGTTAGCTTCTACTAGTCCACCTCCATCAGACTAGACGCAGGATTGCAACTTAAAAAGTTGGTAACAACATTCAAAGCCCCTTGCATAAATTCATATATAAAGTATATTATAGAGGTCGCATTATGTTTAGACTGATGATGCACCAGCTTCTGCAGTTTCCAAAAGTACATAAGGGCCTGATAATATGTTTACACAGTCTTCGCATACTGCATGCCCTAAAGAAGTTACCATCAGTGGGTAAGAGGCCATGCCACGGCGTCCTAGCCCTTTTTTGTAGTTGGCCCAGGACTATTTGGACAAAGCAACTTGCATGAAAAGTAAGTGACCAGGTGTTTCAAATCATCATGCACTTCAAAAATACCGCCACACAGTGGCAAACAAGTCGTCACAATCTACAATAAATGGCTTGGTGGAATCTGCATGTTTGAGAACAGGAGATGCCAAAAAACCTCCTTGATGTCGTCAAACACATGATGGCAATTCTCAGTTCATCAAAATGAAACATTATTCCAAGTCAGGTGGTGCAGAGCGCGGCTGGCTGTGAGAGCGCTGGAAAAATTTCTTCAAAAAAGACAAATGTATCTAAGAAGCTCTGAAACTGCTTCTGGATATAGGAGTGGCCACTTGATTATTGCCTCCAGCTTTCTGGGGAAATAGAATAACCATCTTGCGGAACGAAGTTGCTCAGAAAGGTAGCTCCTCCCAGAAGAACTCATACTTGGAGGGCATTAAATAAAGTTCAGCTTTGTGATACTCAGCCAACACTGCCTACAGGTCCTTCTCCTGCTTCTTGGGAGTGTGGAATGAATGAGGATATCATTGATGTATGCCACTTCACAGATGAACCTGAGGTCACTAAGAACATTATTGATCATCCACTAGAATTTGGCTAGAGCGTTCTTCAGGCTGAAAGGCTTCATGTGGAACTATAATATGCCCCTACTGGTATAAAGTGCTTAAGCCACTCTTGGCCTTCCGCCACCTGGATCTGATTAAATTCATTCACAAGATCGAGCTTTGAAAACACCAATGATTTCATAATCGCTGTCTACTTATCTGCTAGAGAGGAAGAGAATAGGGATCATCAGCAGTGGTATTATTTGCATGCCCATAGTTGATGCAAGGACACAACATAACATCAGACTTCTGAGCAAAAACTATAGGTGATGCGATGGAAGACATTTTCTTGAACACTCACCCCATTCTGAGCACATTATCTAACCACACTTCCAACGCCCTATCCTTCTGTTCTATGTAATGATACAATGACAAGTCGATGATGATCATGGGCACCATCAAACTGAAATCTAGGACATACTTAGAATGCGGTGTAAGGAGATTATTATTTTCCAGGTCAAATATATCCTAATATGCCAATAAGCTAGGGGAAAACCCAGCAAAAGACCCTATGGATAGATGAGTAACGTGATGAAATCTTTCTCCTGTTAAGTGGCAAGCATATCAATAAAAGGGAAACATCTTACAACTGGTATTGACTAAGGACAGTATATTTGAGTCCAGGTTAATTATCACCTACTTTTAATGCCACCACCCCGCCCCAGAATAACTGGAAAGAGCAGGTATGGCACCATGGCAAAAAGATCACAGGAACAGAATTGGTGCACCAAAAAAGGCACAGGCTGCCATATTTAATACAAAGCCACTGATGCAGAAGACATGCCTAGCACTGACACTCTCAACTCCAAGTCAAAGTTGAGCTCCTATGTAAAATTTAAGCTATTAAAGTTTCCTACTGCTCCCCTATCTACAAGTGCCTCTACTGACATCCTGTGCGCACCCAAAAGAATTTTAAGCGGCAATAAAAATTAATCAATATTCTTTTATTGGCCACTGCAAGGGAAACTGATGCTGTTTGGTAATAAATCGCTGAATCATACAAGGAAACTGGATCAATCAGGGAATTAGAACCTCATCAGGAAGAACCTTCTCAAATTCTTCACGCTGGGATGCCAGCAACTGGGGACCCAGGGATTCAATGGCACAAATACTACCACAGGAACTGACGCAACAACTGGCGCTAGGGAAGGGTCAGGAGAAACAATGGAGGAAGGGTGAAAGAAGCGTCCCACTGCACCAAAACACATACCCAGGAGTCTTTTCTGAACTGGGCTGCTAGTTTAAGATAAAGGACATGCAACTTGTCATTCAACAACCCAAACAAACCCTTTTCAGTGGGAAATCTATTACTGACACTGACCACCTTTCCCGGCGCATGCCAAAGCTAGCACTGATGGAGGCTTCCACACTGCACACCTGATCTAACGATCACAACTGAGTGCCCCATTTGGATGATTGGCAGACACTGGATCCAGGGCTGCACAAAAAACCATTTCTAGCACGTCTAACAGAAGCCTAAGTCCAGGGGACTGGCCATGATAAGGCTCCATGAACGAGGCCAGATCAGACGCCTCTGTGCTTAGTGTGGAGAATTGCAGCAGGAGGGCTGATTAAATATCGACGCCTGCATTACTGATGACACCAACATAATCAAAGGTGTTTAAACTTCCGCTTGGTCAGCCAGGCATTAAATTCTGTGCACCCAATGATGCGCATCCCCATCCATGCGTCCAACAGATCCAAAATCCACTGAGCATCTGTCTTAGAGGAGAAAACCATTGAGTTGACTTAAAACTGGCCTGCAGCTCATTGAGGGCATCCAAAACCTGGTTCCCAATATTCCACAGACAGGACGGACAAGCCCACCACCCTAGGGTAGGAAAATACTGTAAATGGAGCCTGCGAGTAGAAATACTCAGCCAGGAGTTCCCCCACCATCAAACTGAAGCAACCAAAAAATGTGCCCACCAACCACACAATCAGAGCCAAACTGAAAACTGACTCAAGTACATGCGGTATAATAAGACCATCGCATCACTTACTTCTAAAAGAAGGGTTGAGATGATGGAAACTGATGGTTAGTCATCTATGTCATGGAACCAAATAACGAAATCAAGACTGGCTTTCCAGTTGGAGTGCCTGAACACCTAGAATTTGAACCAGAAAGCTGGGGCATAACCGGCCATATGACCTGGTAACAGGCGGGGAGAAAAGCAATTGTGGAATGGTGACTGACGATCACTATTACCACCATTCTATCAACAACCAAGCTGTGGCTGTCGCGGTGGCTGCAGATTGCGCTGCTGTTAATGCTCTTGGACCCATCGGAGCCACAAACTCGCTGTGGAGCTATGGGTTATTAAGTGCATGGTGAAGTTTTAAAACTCATTCAATGAGGAGAAATAATCTCAGGCATTAAAGGTAAATCCTGAAACCAGACAGCGTCTAAAAGTGGGAACATCCTCAAGAGACCATTAATTCAAAAATCTTCATTTGAGGAGAGAAGGCAGCAATATGGTGATGATGGCCACTAGGGTCCAATCGTTGCATACTCTTGGAACATGGCACTTGAAAGGCGGCAACTTAAAAAAGAGATTGTTTGAACTGGATTTTATTATCAGTAATTTTTATAAAAAACAAAAAGTTCTATAATTGACTGACAACCATTCCTGTGTAGTATGTTGCCCTAAGTACTGGGGTGCTTAGGGAATAAATATGTGTTGCATGAACAGAGGGTAGCACAATTCCATTTTATTCCAGTGGATCATGATTTTGTAACAAAACAACACCAAATCAAACTCCTGCTGGTCAGGTGACGTTTGATCGATTTTTCCATTAATTTTTCCTCTAAGAGCGTTTCTATGGGGCAGATTTTCGAAGTTTGATCCGTTGGATGGATGGTTGTGCCCATGGTCAGGCCATATAAGGGCGAACCAATTGATTATTAAACGGATTTGCTGCCATTGCACCCTCTGGGGATGGACCTAACTCTTATAGCAGAAGAGAAACACTCAGGTGGGATTTTATACCAAATATACCACAACTGGCTCAACCATGCTGCACCTTCATTGTTTACTTTAATGCCACCTCATTAGGATTAAAAACTATTGGAAGGGAGAAATGCACCCACTTTTATACTGGCGGTGGCCTCTCACAGCTGCCACCTCCCTGCACAACCCCTGATCCGCTGCACTAACTATTAGGTGGTGAGGTAAAGGGGAAATGGGGCAATTTTGAGGGGTCCACTGTCACTCACCTCTCATGCACCACATAAGCCAAATCGCCCTGGGTCATGAGAGGGATGACCGACTCCTTTCCAAACTCTTCAATTGAACTAGGAAATCCTCACGGTTGAGGCGCAGGGGGTGATCCTCCTTGACTATAGTCCACCTCTGAAGTTAACTTTATGAAATTAAATGGATTATTATCAAATGAGAAATTGCCCTTGAGAGGGCACTAATTAATACAGGAGATTTGAGAATTGTCATATAAGACTCTTTCCTGACGCCAGAAGCTGCCATCCTGATGTCCTCGCGCAATAGAAGGCCAACAATCACAAATGACTATTCAAGGAATAGTGTGCAGCTCGATCCTCATACTGGATGAGGAGTAAAGATCCTGATCAAATAAGACTAGAGCGCCTCATCCGCCACTGAACACCAAGTCACCCTATAAAATATTGAAAGCTTTATTAATAAAGATTGTTGTATAAAACCCCTTATGAATTTATAATTATTTTTTATCTTCGCATACTACAGTAATTAATATTGTAACCCAGGATGTGCATATATTTGGACCTTGAGGAAGCAAAAGTGCTACCCCATTGACTCTCTCCAGCCACTTTAATTAGTCAAGCCATCATGAAGATCATTCACAACTTCTACACCTACTGCTCCAGGGACCCAATTTTTTAATATATTTTTTTTCCAAAAACCCAAAAGTGCATTCAATTCTTCTTATAGAGTCCATCTTGATCAACTAGTTTTATCCGCCCATCCAATTAATATATGAGTTAAAAATTATGAAGAGATCTTATCAACAATTAAGAAAAATCCCAGAAGACCAAAATCAGTGCAAACAACTAACATCTGACATAAAAGATTTGCAATTGGAAATAGCACATGTCATCTGGTTCATCAGTATACCTACTTGCATAAACCTTTTTACCATAACAGTAATACATATTATATTATGATATTCATTAACACCTATAAAAATTTCAATTTTTTTTAAATTTCAGCAAAGTAGACTTTATTATTAAAAGACGTTTTCCTAAGCACTAGTGGTGCCCAACCCAAAAGATGGGCTGCCACACATCTTTATCTTCAAATGGGCCAAACAAAGGGATTGATAGAAATAAAAAAATCCTAATATGGCACCTCAGCTAACACCCCAGGAAGCCATATCAGAAGGTGAGGAAGCTTTGGGGAAACTTTTTCTAGCGTCCGCTTTAGCTGACAGGCCATGGTGAACAGCATTGGGGTGGAAGCATCAGAGAACTGGGGCATAATAAGGTATAGTTGATTTTCTTTGTTTATGAGGCCGGCAGTATCCATTGCCTCAACGTATTGAGCAAGTTGATGCTCAGCAAAAGTGATGAGAGCTGGCACACAAGTGAGAAACTTAATGAGTCAGTGGGTTTTTGGAAATTGGAGTTAAAAAGAGAAGTTTTTACCGCATTGATGCAAGAGTGGCTTGCACCAAAAGAAAGCTCCTCAATCTCATATTTTACATCATCCTCAAGATCTTAGGGAAAATTGGAGATAGGAATACTATCAACAAGAAGCTCTATCGCCCCATGAAGTTGCTGGTGAAGTAGGGTGTTGGCGGGGCAGCTGCATCCTCAATTGCCATTTCATTAATCTTTTTATAGATAAGAAAACTGTTTTGAGGGCGAAAATGGCTGGGCTGCAATTTTGTAAGATCAACAAAAAATTCCTCCAAAGCAAAATTGGGCTTGACATGGTATGGCTGTTTGTCCTCATCAATCATTTGCGAGCCTTGAATGTATTGGATTCAGTCAACAATGAACCAGACACTGTAATTGGGTCAGTGGCAGGAGCTGATTGGAAATGTGTAGTTGACCATGGCAGCTCAGCTAAAGCTGAGTCAGCCATTGAATCAGGATTCCGTAATCTGGTTGAATTAGTTAAATTTTTAATTTTTTTTATTGGCTGCCGCCTTGGAAGCAGTACCAGAATTTGCCAAGGTTGGAAACAGGAGGATTGAGATTATTTGAAAATTGAGCTGAACAGTCACTAACCTGAAGTCAGAGGGAGGAGTTGCAGAAGTGGCAGAGGCGGAAGATGTAGGGAACTTGCACTTTGAGTGATCAAGCTCAAAGCACAATAGGCAAATTTTGGCTGTTCTCAACAGGTTCCCAGAATGGGTGATCAGGGGCGGATCTGATCACCAAGAGAGGACGAATCATGAGGTGGGTATCATGATAAAATGGGTATATCATTGCAAAGGCATGTGGCCCTGCCAAACAATTCACTCCATTCTTAACCATGAATTGCAACATGGGTTCTGCACCATAAATGGTCAAACCCTCCGTGAACTCATGGTGGAGGCGTTCAGGGAAAGGTGGGAGGGCAACCCAACGAACTGGGCCACCAAAGTGGCCTCATCTGGGAGCCAAGTGCAAATGGTAGTAAGAGAAATTTTCTGAAAAATTAATGTCAGCTTAGATGCTTCCATTGCCTCATCCTTGAACAGAAACTGAGGTGAAATATTCCTTAAAGGGGCGGAAATCATTGAAACTGGCAATTCAAACACCACCATGGCCTTCTCAATGATGGCTGCACTTGTATATGGGAAGAAGTTCCCATATTCAACCCAAGGGCTGAAACACAAATTGCTCTGTGGGAGCACCAAAGAGCTTCAGAGCACTACTAGGGAACTTGTAAGATGATGGGCAATTTCCTTAAGGGGGACATAACGCCTGGTAGCATTAGGGGGGCTAGCAGAGCCAGCGCAGGCATGCTTCAGCAGTGGCTGAAAGATGCCAGATGGCGGCGCACCACCATCCCAAGCCAGGGCAGTAGGCGTCAATTGCATTAACATTGGTAAACTTTGGCTCAATTGAGTGGTCATTTTTTGTATTTTTTTAAAAATCTGGATTTGACTTCAATTTGAGTTATTAAAGCGAAAAAGAGTTATCCATTGACATTTTTGTGAAGAATTTTTGAAAATGGTTGTCCATGATAAGAACGTCTTACACAACTTATAAATGAGCGATAAGATCCATTCTCATCTGTCTGATTCTGTATATACAAAACTTAACATTCCGAAGTGATGTAAATCTTTTGGCAACCTCTTCAGCAACTTCTTTAATTCACAAACGTTCCTGTGTGGTGCGCTATGTTTTTTTTGGAGATTATAGACCAATACTTCCTTGAGTGTTATCTCAGAAGTGTTGTTACCATGATGTCAGAGAGATATGCTTACACTTTATAAGTTCTTTATGTTCCATAACTTGCTCAGTACATTATAAATAATGATAAGATTTTAATATCATAGAACTACCAGTTACACAAATAGAGTAAGCATTAATATTGTCAACAACTTACTTACAAATCACATCATCTCTCAAAAAATAAATATTTCATGGCACACTTTAACATCAGGTCATGTAAATGGTCTATAAACGAGTTGATTAGTTGTACCCAAGTTTCTGACCACAGTAACAATGCAATACCTGTTATTAATCCCTAGGATTATATGTTATATATAGATTCTAAAAAGATTCCACAAGAAAATGGTAGTTAAAGTGCTACCGCCTAAAAAAAGTAAAGCATGACTTGCAGATAATTTTTATATAATTTGAAGATAGGCTTAACTCACTATTTGTATCCATTTTTATATAAATAAAAATTATTGTAGGTATGGGAATAATAAATGGATTGTACATTCAGTGCCTTCAAAAAATATCTTGTATTCCCTTGCTTACAGTTTAAGTTAGGCTAAGTTAATAATTTAATTAAGTAATACACCTATCTACGTTCTCTTTATTTTAATGTTTAGATGACATAAACACTATGATGATTGTTAAAATTTTGGTGGTATTGTTGAGAAATGCCGGAAAATCTGTGTAGGGTTCAGCCCACTGAGCAATGGACGGACAATTTGGAGATTGATGTTTCTCAAAACAAAAGGTAATAATAATAAAGTAGAAGCACTTGATTTTGACACCCTTTTTTTATTAAATATAACTAGCAGATTCTTTCAGCTCCACTTGCTACTTCCTACCAATTAAAAATACTCCCATTTCAATCTTCTCATCTTGCTTATATATCTAGACTTTGGTTGATACTAACCCTTTTGATTAGACTATTTAGTACCATCATATTCTCATTGGTTCCGACAGAGTCTAATATTACAAAAATCACTATCATCTTATATGAGGCAAACATCTAAAATTTTTTGTACAATTATATCACCTTATCACGTTATTTGGAGGCGATCCAATAATTATTAGTCTGAAGCTCATTATTGTCCTAGCGCCTTTTTAACGCATTCCCAACAATATTATTATATTACCTGATTCAGGCCAATCTCACCCAATCCACCACAGCTATTTGGAGCTTATCATCCAGTCATATCAGAATATTAACATTACCCCCTTGAGTTGATGACAAGCCACCTGTTGCTTATATTCCCGCAGGAACTCTTTGTGCACCTAGTTAATGATTTGACCACTTTTATAGTCCTTGAAAGTGTAGGCATAAATACTTGTTTTCTCAATTATCTCAAATGGACCAACCCAGATGTTAGTGAACTTATGCTTCTGACCAAATCCATGCTATTTGTGAAATAGAACCATCTCTCCTCCTTGGAACTGGGATAGCCCACTATGCTTTACCTGATTAATGGCCTGAGCCTTTATTGGACAAGCTAAACAAGTATAATTCAGTTTGCAGCTTGATTAAAGTCTTCTCTAGGTTAATAAAGTAATGTTACAGATCACCTCCACCAGTATCTTCTACACAGGTATAGAGCAGTGCCAGCAACACTGGGTGCTTTCCATATAGTAATTGAGCACACTCTTCCCCATTGCAGAGTGATAGCTAATGTTGTAGGCAAAGATAGTAGTGGACAGGAGAGAGCTTTAATCTGAGGATCGATCTGTTACCAATTTCTAGACTATGTTTATCAAGGTTCCATTAACTTGATCAACCATACCATTGGATTCAGGGTAATATGGGGTTGTCAGAACCCTTAAGATGGACATCAGCTCGTTTAATATTGGAAGGATGTGAGAGGTGACTTTGGCTTCATTATCAGTAAGGATGAACTGAGGGCAGCCATTTCACTGGATTATGCATTCCATTATGAACTTGGACACTGTAACCGTCCACAGATCCTGTATTACCATGCTCTAAACCCACTCAATCAAATTGGTAATTGCCACCAAAATGTATTTGGACCAGTTTTCTTCCATTGGAAGTGTCCCCATGACATCAATAGAAACTGTATGCTAGGCAAAGTATGGTTTCGCTAACCAATACAAGGTCTTCTGGCAGAACAGTTCTTACATCTGGCACTGGTGGAAGCAGGAAATTGTCTAAAGCACGTTGAAGTTAAAGCTTTTCCAATTGTAGCGAGGCCACAACAATGCAACATCTTGCGCACTCCACTATGTCTGAACAGCGCTATGTGCGCTCATAATAATGCTTGGCTGTTCCAAGGGTTGCAGAAATCTCACTGTAGAAACTCAAATCTTTTTTTCTCAACTCACTGTTCTTCTGGAAGGTATTGGCTCGCATCTCATTTACCATCTTTATAACTTGCGGCAGTTTGCCATTGTATCTGCACTAAGCATATTGTCATACATTACATTGCTGAGATCCGCCATAATGGAATAGTTGGTATTCTTAATAAGCAATCTTCATTTTGGCATTTTGCTCCAGGTCGGTGGAGATTTATTAAAGCTATAAGCTTAAGCTTAAGAAGCCAAATAGCTAGACGCCCTCAATCTCCCTGAGATTCTGCAACCAGCTTAATGATGTATGATATGTTATGACTTTAAACTTTACCCTATGCAAAATTACCCTATATTGATGATATGCGTAGATCACTGCTTAGCACTCCTGCTCAGTCATGGTGCAATTGCATTTGTGACAGTTCAAGATACAACTTCAGTATGGAACCAAGTGCTTCTTCCTTTTGTCATCATGTTGGGATAGAAACGCCCCAATTGTGAAAAAGGACGCACCCATCTGTATGAATAATTCCTTATCAAATCTGGGTAACGTGGCACTGGCGCATTGATTAATGCCATACAAAGTGTATCTAGGGGTGTTGACAGCGTTCCATCCATTCAAACATGGAATCCCTTTTTAACAACTCAAATAGTGGTCCCCAATTCAGCTGAAGTTAGGGATAAAGCGCCAATAGTAACCCACTATCTCAAAAATATCTGTATTCACGCTTACTGTTTGGCTGAGCAATTTTTTGGATAGCCTCCACCTTGGCTAGTTGAGGTTTTAGCCCATTTGTGTCTACCACAAACCTAAAGTATCCAGTTGGTCCTTGAAGAAGTGGAATTTGTGGGGCTTAATCCTAATGTTAGACTCGGCAAGCTGGCGGAATTTCTCCTCCAGACTGGTAAGGTACTCAGAAAATGTCTAGTAGAGGACATTGATATCATTAAGGTACATGAGAAAGCACAACAGCTTCAAGTCGCTAAGGATGTTGTCCATTAACTGTTGGAATATAGCCAGGGCGATACACAGCCCTTGAGGCATACAGGTCAGTTGTAAAAGCACCTTGGACATGATAATGGTGCAATTCTCCTGTTCTGCTGTAGCAACTTTATTTGCCAGTATCCTGATATTATATTTATTGCTTAGAAATAGCGAGCTCCTTCCAACTGATCCAGGGCATCATCAATCTGTGGCAAGGGGTTCTAGTACTTCTTGATGAAATTGTTGAGCTTCTGGTAGTCTATCACTACCCAGTTGGTACTGTACTTCTTTTTGAAAATTAGAATGGGCAAAGCCCACGGACTCATCAATGGTTTAAGCATCCCTTGTTCCAATAGACTTTCAATTTCGTTGGTTACTACGTCCTCAGCGCCCTAGATTGACTTCAGCCAAGACTTGATGGGGGGTTGCTCCCCAGTGTCCAATCAATGGAACTCCCCCTGAGTGCATCCTAAATCGTGGTTGTCAACTGCAAAAATCTCATTATACTTTTGATATAAAGCTATTGCCTGATCCTTCAATCTTCCAATAACCCCATTATTTTTTTGTGAGGTGCCACAACCATTATGCTGGGCTGTGGTTTGATGGGTAGACCAAATTCATCAAAATCCCAAACTTGTGAACCTGAAGGAGACCTTCAGAGTGGTCAAGCGTAAATACTTCGGTATTTGATGTCAGCAGACCTTCAGTGGTAATTTTTGTAGGTTTGCTACCAAAACTTAGATATCTTGATGTCCCAGCATAATAATGCCTGAAGAAACATGGGGCTCTAGCTGCAATTTTTGATAAGTAACAACAACCTCCTCATAGAGCCTGATTGGTTTTTCCACCTCTAAATTGGTGTCTACAATTACTTGGTGGCCGGATGGGATGGATATAGACCTGAGAGCTCTGAGAGGAAACCCTTGATACTCATATATTTGCTGGTGGAGAAGCCCGAGTTCTTCTCTATGTTTGATGATGGCGCATTGGAATTACACCATCACTATAGGTGAGGTTGACATGTCCCTTATGCACCAGATCCTTTGGTACTCCTCTGGAGGTGTATTAATTTGGAATCCGCTGCCAAAAAATTTTAAATGAGTCCTCCATCATATCAATGACAGCACCAAAGTGTCCCATAAATGCAGTTCCAATTAGCAGGTCATAATTACTGTTTGGTAACACTATTGCCAGAGCTATAATATCAATTGGCCCAAAAAACAAGGTAAATGCATTATATGCTCCCTCTGAGCCCATGCTTTTGGTTTCAGAGGTCCCATACACCATTCAGTGATCTACATCAGGTCTAAATGTCAACTTAGCCACCAATTTAGTGGAAACTATGTTGATTGGGGACACCCATATCTCTATTATAGCACGGATTCAGGTTTTGGCTACAACGATGTCACAGTATGTGTTGGTACCACAGGTGTGATACCACGTATCCCTTAATTTGTTGTGGCCGTAGGACTGAAGCTCCTAGTGTTGGAATAAACCTTGTTGCTTTTCTTAGTCAAAAAATCTTTAATACAGATACTTCATCTGGAGAGGTAGTTACTAAACATAAGTTGTCCAATTTTTACTTAAAAAAGGGCAAAAAAGAGAGTAAAGTTTATCAGATTAGATTGCACAATATAAGGGAAATTGGGGAAGCGTCTCAGTAAATCTTCAAGCAGTCCAAGCGAAGATCTATAACTATCACTAATTGAGGATGCTGCAGAAGGCTAATTATATTGGTTAGTTAGGATTTGATAATCACACTGATCAGTTTTGAACCCTGAGATTAGGATGCTCCATGAAGCAATACTCAACCACATAAGTCGGGTTTGATCCCCAACTTTGAGAGCCATTGATATTCGTTAAGATTATCCCTGATAAATGATTGGACTATTTAGTCATATTGTAATCGATTCCCTTCACCCAGCACATCCAAATCTCCAATTTGGGTAGGATTCCTGACAACACACCCTCTAGATCTTGGTGTAGGGGGAAAATGGATAGAGAAAGCAACTATATATGCAGTTTTCCTACTGTACCATTAATGACCTCCACAATTGAGTGTTCATTGCCCCACTTATGAATGACTTTGTAAGCCCCAACCAGTTGATGCCTAATTTGATGACACAACCTCCAAGCCGATTATGGTAGAAAAGTACCATGTCACCATGTTGGAAGGTGTGCAGGGGGTCATGTTTATAATTAAATTGATTAGTTTCTCTACTAGTTGTATCATATAGGTTTTCAGAAGTCAGGGCCTGAAGTCAGATAATTGGCATTAGCAACACTTCGCATAGTAACTTCAGGGGCGTTTGGGGGAGGCTTGGTCAAGCATAGCCTGTACTAAGAAGGCGATTTTTATTTCTTCCATACAACGCTTGGAAGGGCGACATCTTAGTTATTAGATGATAGCTGATCCTATAGGCCTGAATTCCACAAGGTAAATATTGGGACCAATGAATGGGATCAGTCATGGCCATTTTCTGTAGGGCTGCAGTTTAAGTACCATTTGCACACTCTACCATTCCATTGATTGCAGGATGATAAGGGGTGGAGAATATCTGTGTGGTTTTAATCACTTATTCTAAATCTTTTACCAGCATCAATCAGAAATTTTGCCCGTTATCAGAAAGAAAGATGTTAGGGCACCCATGTTGGATGATAATATGATTATATAAAAAACGTAGTTGTAGCCTTTGCCAAAGCTGAGGGTTGAGATAATGCTTCAAATCACTTAGTTAAATGGTCCACAGCAAGAAGGAGGAACTGATGATTATTAGAGTCTCGAGGGAGAGGTCCCACAACATTTATTTAACTGAGGCAAGCTGACCAGGGGACAGGCATTACCAAAAGAAAGAAATGACATGAAACCTGAACAGGGTCAACTCCATCAAAGAAAGTTTTTCCACCTCCGGATCAGGACTCAAATTTTTCTGGTTACTCATGGGTAAGGTTTTCGTGTTATTAGACCTACTATCCGCCAATAGCTTCCTTTTGGCTGGCACCCCAATTGATGTGTGAAGGGCGGGAATCGAACCTGCAACCTTCAGGTTGGTAGCCGTACACCCTTACTGACTCGCCTTCCACCCCCTAGGTCCCACAACATTAATGTTAATAGTATGGAATAGTTCACAGGGTGGAACCACTGGATGTTGAGATCGGGGATTAGGTCCAGCTTGACTTTTGCATACCAGGAGGGACTCTAATACAATTTTGATTGAAACAAGAATTCCTTCCAAATAACATTGAGATTTAAGCCACTGGAAGGTTTTCCAAATTCCATTATGGCTGACTTGCCAATGTACCTCCAATATGACATTGCTTCAAGTCAAAGGTCATACATAGTGAACCCACTTTTGGACACAAGTTTGTACAATTAGCCATTCTTAACTTGAAGATTTGCCAAATTCTTCACTAATTCTTTTTGAGGGTCAGGGATTCATCCTTCCCTAAATGCAAATGTGTTATAAGGTTGTAGAGTCAACTCTCTTCAAGGTCAGTTAAAGCTAATGTGGGAAGCTGATATAGGAAATCCGCATTTTGGTTTATGGGCCCTGGTCAGTGGATAGTGGAAAAGTCATATTTTGAAGTTTTAACGCCATCAGGCTAAATTCCTATTGCTGTCCTTCATTTACTGTAGCTATTGCAAGGAAGCATGGTCAGTAATTGTCAGCGCTACAGTTCCTTGGACTGGCGCTGGGGTTTGCAGTGGCTCAAAGCTGGAAAAATTGGAAAAGAGCCCTGAGGAGGAAATGGAAAATTGAGTTAGAATACCGAATAATTTTTTAAATTAAAAGGCTTTGATATTTATAGGGTGCATCAAGACTCGGTGCCTTTGGGATCTTCAGGGCCTCATCCAATCAGGATCTTTACTGATCTTCCAGAATGGCCTCCTTGAGGGCGTCCTTAATGGATAGCGTCGCTCACCTGACTGAATGGGTGGAAAGGCCGCTCCACATGACTCAGGAATAGGTGAGGATGATCCTGAAGAGTTTTAGCTTGGTTAGGTTTGACGACCAATTTGGCACAGCCAGAT
>JAKSZP010011496.1:0-16630 GCA_022478985.1 Massospora cicadina | reverse complement strand
ACATTATCGCCCTTTCTTATATGAGACCTCATTTCAAGTGGTTACTTATCATGCCTCTTTAAAGTGGTTACAAAATATGAAGGATCCCACTGGGCGGCTGGCACGCTGGGCTTTAAAGCTCCAACACTATGATATGACCATTATACACTGAGCTGGACAAGCCACATGAATGTCAATGGGTTGACTCGGCTGCTCACTTTCATTTAGATAATAGTGAAGTGGAGCGGCTACATGATCTTCTAGTGACCCCTGATGCTTGGGAGGATGAGGATGAACCAATTCAGAAGATGCTAGCTCGCCATTTCCATAACATGAAAGTTGGAAATGGGCATCTGCATAAGAAAGTGGGGGTGAATTGGTTACCCTACCTCCGACATTCAGAGCGAGTACCTCTCATTATGGAGTCTCATGCCCTCCTAGGACATAGTGGAGTGCGGAAAACCCATGAGTGGGTAAAGGAACGCTACTATTGGGAGGGTTTAATGGAGACCATCGTCGAAGTCTTAAATGCCTGTTTAACATGTAAGAAGCAGTCCAACTTCAAAACAAAATATTAATATCATCCTACCACCCCTCAACAGCCTTTTCACACAACAAGTCTCAATGTGGTTGGCCCACTGCCCCAAACTAAGGGTGTAAACCAATTTTTATTGGTTGGAATTGATCACTTCACCAAATTGGTTGAGGCAGTGGCTATCCCAGCTCAGATGGAAAAAGCCACAGCCACTTTCCTCCACCAGTATATCTTTACCCAAAAGGTTACCCTCAAGTTTTACTCTACAATAATAGTAAAAACTTCACCTCCCGAGTGGTGAAGGGTCTCACAACATCTATAAGCACCCAACAGCTCTTTTCCGCCCCCTACAACCCTTCAACCAATGTTATGATGGAAAGAGCAAATGGACGTGGTTTCTATATTATGAAAATTGGCTACTTCAGATCCCCTCAACTGGGATCAGTACTTACCAAGGGCCCTCAAGGCATACCACATCAGCTATCATTGAATCCTTAAAATGTCGCCTTTCTGAGTATTGTATGGGCGAGAACCTGGGGTTCCAGCTTTGCTCGCTAAAGATATCTTCACTGACAAGGCTGATCCTGAGCAAGCTATGATGAAGTTAGCCCAGCATATCATACAGTTTCAATCTGAGTCAATGACAAACTTAGCAAAGACAGTTACAAAAGAGGGACAGGCTGCAAATGAGCTCCAGTCCCCCCTTCCCTCTTTCCAAGTGTCTGAATTGGTACTTTATTATCATAATTGTCTTACCCCCAGAAGGGAGAAACTTGGGTCCATCTGGGAAGGGCCATTCTCAATTACATATAAGTGATGGGATGAGTATTCAATCAAATCCCTCGCTTCCAGAGTTACCATAAATTGAGTCCATGGACGCTTTCTATGGCCTTATTCGCCCCCCAACATCCTTGAGGGGAGTGATATCGGACATTTGGTCTTGCTGCTGAAAAATAAGAATGTGGTAGGTCAAATAAGCCAAAAAGAGTAAATTTCAGCCCTTTGCAATTCTCTGATGCCCTTAAAAACTTTTTAAATAAATATGTTGAGAAGATCGGCCAAAAGCCCTAGCTGATTCTCAGTGGAACCCCATTAACTGGGGTAACACCAGTTTGTAACCCACATGGGCACTTTCTGAAAAATCAAATGATTGGATTTCGCCAATCACATGATGGACTTTGGGGAAACCAGCGGAAGGTACTCCCTCAACCAGCACCAAGTTCTTCACAACACCTGCGCAAGGGCCACCCCCTTTTATAGGCGTAGTGGAGGCCCTGAGGTGAGAATAATCTCTCTAATGGTAATTGGTTGCAGTACATCAAAACCTTGCCGCATGGGTGTATTCTGCCTCAAAGCCCCAACGTCCATTTTACCAATATTAACTTACTTTCCCCACGATCTTATAGGATCGAAACTCATATTACCTAGTTCAGAAGGCGTCAAAGATATTCCAAACTATCCTCAAATTCCCTCCGACCCTCAAAATAGTATAAATACTTATTAGTCAAATATCAAGAGGGATCAACTCTCTTTTACACCTGTGCGGCACCATTAGACCCTTAAAAATTCATATTTTCTTAAGTTTAAAAAGTTTATATTTTTATTATATTCGTGGTATCAACCCCCATTGTTGGATTTGGGGGAAATAAGCACCCAGCAAGCATCTACCGCCCCAAATTCCAACTATAGGTTGGCAATGAGCGCAGTATCCCTTTTGTACATATAAATACCTGGAGCTTTTCTTTTTAATAAACAGCTCCCTTTGCCTAATCTCCCTTTTTATATAAGTTTATATTTATTCTTGTTGATTATGTTTAGACTGGGGATCCCTGATTGGCGCGGGTGACACGCCAAGGATCAGCTGGAGCTGCTGGCCTTGTTGCCTAAGGAAAAATGGCAAGGGTTAACCAGTCTTCATACTTGTTGGCCTGCTGACCAGCAGATCCCATTTTTACAGAAAAGCAATTTTCTGACAATCCCTTAAAATTCCACCACCACAAATCCATCAGATCATGTTGCTTTTTACAAATGATCCAAGATAAGAACGTCAACAAGAATCTCTGTCTTGTAACTTCCAAAACCTGGCGGTTGTGAACTCTGAGAGGCAGACACCGTCACAACCTCCCACCTTTAGCCAGTCACAAAGGAAGAAGTGGCTTTCCCATCTGGGGTACCTCCAGCCTTCACTTCCTCCTGGTAACATTCGCCAATTTTGCCCTCCATGACCTTCTAAACAGGCTTCCCCAGCATCTAATTCAGACAGAGAAGGAATTGCTTCTATTAGCAAGAAGGCATTTCAGTTGCTTTCACAACATCCCATGGCTTTCTTACCAGCACCTTAGAGGCACCGGTAACATTATTAGCTTCTTCCACCCTAAGCATTTTTGACCATTACCATCAAGGAGGCCCCCAATGAACCTCCACAATGAAGTGCTTGAAGGTCTTGCGCAGACGAGGTCTCATCTCCAGTCTCTAAGCCCCTCCCCAAAGTGGAATTGCCTGTATCCTTTCAATGGTCCACTCTCCACCCTATAATCTACCCTTGTTGCCTACCCAAGCTATAAAGTAAATTATTCCACTAGCCTGGTAGGTTACCCGCACTTGGAATGGCCCCTTAATTTATGCCCTAGCTGACACCAAGATCCTTGTCAGATTTGTCCTTGCAAGCATTAGCAAGGTAGTCCTCCACTATTGGAACCAACAAATGGACTTTCCCTTACTGGCGACCCATGCAATCCACTTTGACTTAAGGGCTTTGATCATACTCCTGACGTTAATCAGACAAATGCCCCCTTCTTCACCTATTGATATTAGTTAAAATAACTGCTTTTCGATGCTCAATCCTTCAAGAAGAACTGGATTACTAAACTCTGTATTCTTTTTACAGAAGATGCTATCAGTGGAACAAGTCCGGCAATGTATCATAATCTGGAAAGAATGAAATTGTTCATGACAATGGCCCTGCCCTGATATTATAAATTGAGCCATTGTCACTTCCAAGCTGCTTTCTTAAGGTCTTATTTAAGTTTGAGCCATATTTTGTGCGGTGACGCCCACCCAGGGATAGGACACCCAAGGTAAAGAATCTCCTCCCCTGTTGCCATCAATGGGACTGAGCTCTTTCTGTCACATCCAACATTACCATTCTGCCAATGGGCCAAGCACTGGATTTTGACAAATTTACCTTTGCGTTGCTTGCATTTTGGTACATCTTTAGGATGTTCATCATCGTCATCTTCCCCTCTGACAAAACATAAATTCACGTATCATCTGCAAACGTAAAGTGGGATTACTTCTCACCATTGGTGGTAAGTTTCTTCCGGTTCAACTTCCTGATAGCCACTGAAAGTGTCTCTATTTCAAGAACAAACAACAAGGGAGATAGAGGTCTCCCTGACGCATGCCCCTACACAACTTAAATGGGTGTGAGAGGACCCCAATGATATTGTCAACCAATGAGGCTTTCCCATAATTCGATAGAATCAGTCTCAACAAGCGCCCTCTGATTCCAACTCTACACAACACTTTCCAAAGAAACATATGATATTAATTAATCATAAGCCTTCTCTTTATCGAGAAACATTAGACCAACCCTCTAGTCATGCTGTTCACTCATTCATTCTCCATCATGTGAAACATCATCATTTTTCAGTAATTGAGCATTCTGGGATATTCCCTTCTTCTCTTTTCCAACAACATCTGATACAACCCCCTTTAATTAATTGGTTAGGATCTTCATTGAAATCTTATAATCAATGTTAAGCACAGTCAACGGCCGATAGTTCCCATGAGGTTGGGATCACCCTTCTTTGACAACATCATCACCACACCTTTCAAAAACGCCAACTTGATTGCACCAGAGTCTAGGAGTTCATTGTAGAGTTCAGCAAGCATCTTGGACACTTCTGCCTGAAACAACTAATAAAGCTCAAGTATCAACTCATCCTCCCCAGGAACCTTTCCATTCTTTCCATTGAGGATGGCATCTGACACCTCTGACTTGTGGATATTTCTACATAGTTGCTTCTGAGTCTCTATCAGAAGTACCCCCAGTCCGCGTGTTTGTACTTTGGTTGCCTCCAGGTCATTCTCCGGGGGCCATAAAGGTCCTTATAGTAAGACTTGGCCACTTCATACATACGAGCTGCATCCTTCACCTCAATTACCTCATCACAAAGTTACTAGATCCTTGCTGAGAGTCTGAAATCCCCTATTGCCTTGCAGATAAGAGCCACATTGCTGTTAGAGTCCTCATCCACCTAGATTTTTTTGAGGCGCTCCTTTGTGAAGTCTCCCATTGGTTTCGCATACAATTCAGCCTTGGCCATGTATGCAGATGCCCCATGATCGCAGCCTGCTTGCAGGTACTCTTGATGCTCCTCTCCAGGTTTAATAGCTCAAAAGCATGGCCTCTATCAGCCTCCCAAAGATTTCACATTCCATCTTAAAATCAGCCTTCATCCACAATCATTTTACTGCTACATCTGGCTTCCCCACAATCTCGTTTCTTCACCATATTACCTTCTTCCTCATGATCTCCTGAAGTAGAGACTACCTCGGGATTTCAGGGTTTCGTATCAAGATCCCTTTTCCTTCAGAAGCAACCTAAGGGTCACTGATCTGCAGTTCTTGGGGCCTGTGGTCTGAAGCACCTGGATTATGATTCTGAAGGATCAACTTGAAGCGACTCAGGGGAGGATGGGGCACTGACACAAGGTCAATGCGGGAGAAATGATCCTTTTGAGCGTGAGTCCATTCAGTATCTCCCTCCTCATCATGGCCCGCGCTCAACACATCCAGTAGGCCAAGGTGATCATTAAACTAGCCAACTCGTGGGCTCCAGGATCAGAACTCCGGTTTTAAGTTCTAATCCTGTCATCCCTAAAGCAGACACAGTTCATGTCTCCCCCATCACTACCAACCCCCCCAATACCTTCCACCTAGATCCTCAGGCCGACCTTCTGGAAGAAGTCCTTCCTTTCAGACTCAGAATTGGATTCATATAAGCTGATAAACCAAATTGAATCCTCTTGACTATTGAAATTACTATCTCTGTCCTTCCTGGAACCAATGCCTTTTTGTCTAACATTTTAACTTTGTCCGCCCACCAGACTAAAATAACCCATTGGCTTCTCCCTCTTCCTCTTTTCCTCCCTTAAGGGCGAGTCTGAGTTTGATTGATTCAACAAGTGCGAATAAAATGATTGTTTCATAGAGAATGGGTAAGCCCAGTCCTCTTCCACCCCAGGTTTGGACTTAGTCTCAGTGAAGAAGCCGATATTTATCCTGTGTTGTTGCAATCTAAGTCTCACCCGCTACTGCTACCTGAGGACATTCAGACCCCGTGTGTCAGCAAAAGCAACCCTGATTGCCATAAATTCAAAACTGAAGAGTCTTTAGTGTTAGATTCTGGGGGATCCCCATCCTCTTCCACCTCAGCTGGTTTAGCGAGACCACGTTTCTTTATCCCCTTTCCAGGACTATCCTGGGATGGGGGTGGTGGCTGCTTAGACACAACAGCTGCTGAGATCTTAACCTTTCCAGGGTCCTCAACTGACTTCTCTGCTTCAGTTGGAGGCATTGGATCAAAAGGCACTGGCTCACTATTGCTAGCAGGCAGCACTCCCTTACCTCCACCTCTTCCCATATGGACTTAGCGCAATCTATCCCACCTATATCCATTGTGGAAGCTCGCCTCTTTCGTGATCAAGTGATGGGGAGAACTCCATCCATTTGAGAGGCGACCTGCTCCAGAATGTATATTTCAGACTGGGACAAAGCACCACTAATCTCAACTTGGGGTCTAGGAGCTTCCCCGCCTATTGGGTCCGCTTTGACTCCTTATTGACCTTCCTGGTGCTTTTCAGCTCCTCGGTCACTGCTCTGAATTGGCGTTGTCAGCCGCCGCCTCCTTTGCCTTGGCTGACAACAAAGCTAGCTTTGACAAAACTTCTTGGTCGCTAGCTGTCCTTTCTTCAAGGGCACCACGGGTGATGCCACTCTCTAGGCCATCAGGTTTAGCCACTCCCGCAGAAGGTTTATTTTGAGGACATTCAGCTCTGACGTGCCCCTTCAAGACACACAAGAAGCACCTGTCCAGAGGCACCACAGGGGCACTCCAGGTCTCCACAGTAAGTTAACGAGGCAATTCCCCAAAGGACTTTAAAAAGTTTAACTATCAAAACCCATCCCTCAGAGCCTATTGTGAGCTTTTTCAAGCTACCGTCCTTCTGCTTCAAGTTCTTTACCAACTTGTTCTCAATAAAGGAGACCACTCTGCCAAAGCTTTTAGATGAGACATTCTGGACCCTCTAGTGACAACAGGTGGCACATCCTTCAGTATGAACCTTCAAATCTTGGTACCAAGGTTAAGACGTATGGCCAACATTTTCTTTGTTCTCAAACTGACAGCCAAAACCTGTTACTTTTAACTTAGATTAGAAAGTCTTAAGTTTTAACCCAGGAGCCATAAGTGTAATATGAATTGAGGCAAACCCAAATACTCTAATCATGCAGCCTTGAGCATTACCTTAGACCACCCAGTCTTCACTTCCACATCGTAAACCTCTTGAGCCTTTTCCACCATTTCTGCTATTAAAGCTTTTGAGGGGCCAAAGTTCCTCACATCGAAAAGCTTGGTTCCAACCCCAAATCTATTAGTGGCCACCACCACAAAGGAGACTGGAGCTTTCTGTGCAGTGAGCCACGCCGCTGTTGATTTGTTAACATAGTTGGCTTCTCCAATTTTGTTTTGTAACGGAGTTTACTCTCTTGGCACTTTTTTAGGAACTGTTGAAGCCCTTTTGGATAGATCCATCAATTTAGTACGTGAGTGCTCTCACCTTTTGCTGCACCAGTGTAAGCCCACGTAAGCTACTGGACGCTATCCAGGTTTTAAAAATCTTTTTACCGCGCTTATTATTGTAGACAAGTGGGCTGAAGCCCAGCCAATCAGGATTGCCCCATCCTTGTTGCTGAGACCTTCTTTTGCAGCGCCATACCTCATAAGAGATTAGTGTGACAGACAATAAAACCAACTTTTGCCCACCTCCCTGGCCATATTCCCCCCAAAGGAAATTGGAAGAACCTATAAGAACTGGTTGGATCACAGTCATTAGCTTCCATCCCACACCTCTTTCAGGCCACTACAGACCCTTCTCTTGTGCCTCTCTGGGTTTTGGTAATGGCTAATCACCCATGTTTCCATGAGCTTTCCTCAGTCACGCCATGCAAAGGCCCAGCTTGCCTATTTAGCTCCTAAATCTGATGAAATCTTCATCTGTTTCACCAATTTGGTTAAAACGATGCTAATAGGTGATCCAAGATAAATAATTGCTCATACTCTTATTTATTGACTAGAATATCTGCATAGGTACACTCTGAGTATTGCAATAAGGTATTCACTGGCTTAATAGTAGCGTTATTTGGCAAAATTAATAGTGTTAATTAATTGAGCATGTAATCAGGGAAGTAAGCCTTGATTGCACATATAGGTAATTAAACGTTCGCCTCATCCAACTATTGGCTCAACTGAATCTTCCTAGCTTTTGGTGGATTTGATTTTTCCATTATCTGTCAAGCATAAGGATGAGTAACCTTTAATGATTTTGGATTTTATTCCTTTCAATTTAGCTTAGGTAATCGCGTTGACATCCAAGTTGACCACCTGATAAAGAGGATCAGGTGCGTCATCTTCCACGATTAAGTCAGAGATATCAATGTCAATGTTCATTATATTAGGAGGGGCAGGTTTAACAGCAATACTAGATTGTCTCTCATCTAGATTGATGCTCCTTTTCCTGACTCTGTACTGTTTTTTCCTTGGTCTGAACAAGACTAACTTGGTCCATCAGCTTCTTATCATGACATTGGGCAGTACATGACATGGTAATCAATTTGGAAACAGCGGATTGGCATTTTATCCTCTAAATTTTGTCCCTTAGTTTTACTTCCAATTGCAATTTGATTCTCAGGCTTCTTATGATTCTCGGAAAAGTTAACAATATTCTGGGCTCTAATCTGGATCACTTTATTGGTTTGATTGGGAGCTTTAAAGGTCGCTACAAGGATATTAAGATGGTCCACCATCTGTGAGTTCAAATTTTAATTCACCGGTGCTGAGGCCATAATCTGATGCAGCTCATGGTAGGGCCAAAGCACCGCCTGCATAGCTATGCATTGATAAAAATCAGAAAGTACTTTCGCCCCTGCCAGGATTGGGACTCTTGGTAAAAGAAGTCAGCAAAAGTGGCAATTTCTAATCCTTCCAAAATTGTATACCCGTAGATTCTTGTTTGTGATTAGCCATTATGATGGACTTCTAAATTTGGTCATGATCGCTTCTTTTGCTTCAGCATATGAATAATTGTCCCCATTAAGCTGGGGCAACACAAGATTCTGACAATTGGTTTCAAGGCAATTAATGACGCCTATCACTTTTTGGCGTTCATCATAGCCCAAACATAGCCATCTCAAATAGATGGAAAATGCCAGAGCATTATCTCAGTGGAAATTGGGCAATTTTGGTGTATTCCAAAACCCTTCAGTCAATCTACTGGAATAGGATTCCTGCCAAATGTCTCAATAAACTATAGGAATTTCCTCAGGAGTCATCTCTGACATGGAAGCAAATGATTTGTGCATATTTCTGGGTAGGGGTGTTTTCCAGACTGGAGTTTTTCAGATATCTTCATAAGCTTCATTCACCTCAAGTTGTGCGTAATATCAATTGTAATTAACTAACCCCTCAATATGCTTCATCATTTTTCCATATTCTAATGAACACAGTGAAAGTGAACTCAATCCACTTCCCATTCAGTTTTTTGGATTTATATTTTCTTAATAAGTTCGCTCTCTTTTCACTTTTAATGAGGGACCTTCCTGAAAAGGTCTTTATTCACTTTCCTAATCTGGTCAATCACTTCTTCAGTTTGGGTTACGCGCTCCATCAAAGTATTGATTTCAGCTTGTGATGCTGAGCTAAGCACGTTTTGGTTGATTTTCTCTAACCTCATCTAGAGCTTAATAAGTTTGCTCTTATATGTCACTATGGCTTTCTTGCCTATTAGATTTGGTTTTAATAACTCAACTACCCCCTGTAGTGAGTACCAAATGTTAGATATTGAGCACTTATTGCTCTGAAAATTGGGTATTAAATATAATCATCTGGTGTGTAGCTCGCTTGTGCTCTCCAGTTAAATGCACAAGTTCTTAACAACCAAGTTAATTGAATTATTGATATTAAGTAAATAATGACAGGTAGTAATATCATGAAGAATATTACTCAGTTGAGCTCTATTGAAACCAGTTTGAGTGTTAAGTCCAACGCTAAACAGGTGCTTAACATTCCAAAAATTGAAGTTTTCTCTGGAATAAATATAGGGAACTTCTCCTGTTATCCTTTCTCTCTTATCGCAGAGTCCACAGATATCTTGATAGCCAATATACTGCAACCAAAGGATATCCAATCCTAAAACTATATCAAGATCTAACTATTCACCTTTTGTATAAAGATCTTAGACTATAAAAGTAATTGTAATTTTTTGATTTTAATTTATTTACTCAAAAGTCAGGGAATTTATAGAGGATCCATTGACCAACACTTCTATTGGCGCCTTACTGGGATTAGGCAGCCATTTTCAGTGGATTGGCCCTCTGAGGACGCTCCCATGAGGATCAACCTCATTTGCCTAGTTGGATTGCATCTCTATGTAGAGTTGCGACCTCTTCATGTTTGATTTGGGAAGGTGTCTTTACAATCTTCAAATTAACTTCAGCTAAGTACCCTCTATAAGATAGCAGTCTTCTTAGGTCATGGAACCTTTACCTATCAACCGCAGACTGAAAAACTTAAAGTGTTAAACCGTGAGTTACTTTCAGAAGCGGTTTCAAGGCTTCAAAAACTAAAATTAAGTTCCTGAGTCAATCATTTTCAAAACCCAATTGAATACTATGATTTAATTACCAATTAGTTAATCAGCAATCCAACCTTAAAAAAAATATATTTTCAGATATCTTTCCTGGAAAAACATGACCAATCCAGTGGATCAACACCCACAAGATAAGTAAATATTTGTCTGGGATAATTTGCCAAACAATAGTTATCATAAAAATGATAGCTCTCACTCCAATAGAGGATATAATACCCTAGTAGAAAAACAATTTTATGTAATCTAATTGGTTGGGTGAAATGGGAATATCAAAATCTCAGCATTATATATGATGGCATTTTTGACTGAAGGGTAAATTTCTTGGGATGCGCTCATCTATAAAAGGGAATTAAATTCCTATAACTATGACTCAAACTTGATTATCTAAATTTTAGGGTGTTGGTGCAAAGGCGGTATTTCTTCTAGAGGACAAGGAATTACTCTCTAATTCATCCATGATGCCTTCCATGACAAAGGGTGTTCTATATGTTTTATCTAGTATAATTTTATTTAACTAAGGCAAGCCGACCAGTGGAAAGACAATACCAAAAACAGAAATTTCAAAATTAAACCAACCACAAACATGAACTGACCACCCTTATCAAGCAGTAGGAAACACAAAAGAAATGAGAAAACAACCTACCAGGTGGCACAGTGGTGAGCCGCTTATCTAACCATGGCAGAGGGGGAGGGGGGTCAGGAAGATCATCATCTGGCTCACCATTGAAGAGGCGTATCAATGCTGATAGAAAGAGGGCTGGGGCATCCATGGTATGAGGGTCTAGGTGAAGTAGATAATTGTTGAGATCAACAATTTAGGCCTAGATCAAAGCCTCTATGAGTTTGGCAACATGGTGTTCATCTTGGATGTGGGCGTCAGGAAGTTAGGATAATTTCTCAAAAATGCTCTGGTGATATGTGTGGATGAGAAGTCTTCCAGGTCAGCAACGTGTTTGACAGTGGTGGTGGCAGTTTCATAGAGGTGTGTGATTTTCTCTTTTGCAATAAGAGGAAGGTTGGGGTAACAAGGGGGGTGCAGCCATTTTTCCAAATTCTGCAATGGATTTTGCCACGTTTCAGTGAAGATGGCGATTTTTTTATGAGGCCACTGTGGCCTTGGAAAGCTGGTGGTCATTTTGAAAAAGGGGTAGAATTGGTTTTGGAGACATATTGGTTGGTTGGGGATGGGGCATCAAAGTCTGAATTCATATAAGGTTCTAAATCAATTGGATAACCCAGTGGCGGGACAATTTCACCAGATTTGGTCACTTCATCCAATATGTTCCCGGGATTTTGGTTGTTAAGAGAAGATTTGGTAGTTGGTGTCTGTGGTTGGGTAAGTATTGGGGTGGGAGATTTTTTGGAGTGGTTTGGGTTCAAACCTGCTCCTGATTGGTTGACATGGGTGAAAATTGGCTGGCTTGGATTTGGCCAGCTTGGATTTGGGGTGCTTGATTTTGTTACTGATTTATCAAGTGCACTACATGAGGAGTAAGGCTAAAATCCCCACTTGAACTCTGTTGGTGTGGCCTCATGGGTGGATTTGGCTATGTTTGCTGGGTTTGAATTGTATTGACATGCCTTTTTGGAATGATCCAACTCATAGAAGAGGGGTAAAATTGTGCAACTGTTGTTGATGTGAGCCCAAAAGAAATGGTCAGGTGTGGATGGGATATAGGCATGCAGTGGGATGTTTTGGGCCATGTTCAGCTGGTGGGGGGCAATGGTGGCCATTTCCCAAGGTGCTGCGAGGCGCTCAGCACCAATTGGGACAATGAATTGGAGGATGAGGTTTTTGCCATAAGTGGACAGCCCCAGCATCAGCTCCTCATAAAGTCTTTGAGGGGGAAGGTTTGAGAGGAGATTTGCAAAGGTCACCACAAGTGTGGTATTATCTGGAAACATGTTTGGGTGGCGGTAATGGGGGTGTTTTTATATAATAAGGGCGTAGCTTCTGCAGCGGCCACATCCTCTTTGGTGGTAAGCCTATGTCAAAATAGCCCTTATAAGGGCGGAAGACTATAAATCCTGCCAATGCAAAGGTGACAGTTGCCAGCTCATTTATCACTTTGTTAGTATATGGGAATAGGCATCCATACTCAAATCAGAGGCAAAAGCAGATAGTGGATTGAGGTAGGTCTAAGGGATGGGGGCGGGTTAAGTGGAATCGTGCCAGGTAGAGTGCTAAGTCTCTTGGAGGGACATAGTGACCAGATCTATTTGGCAGACTGGAAGAACCAGTCCACATTCCTTTTCCTTCTGGGTGGTAAATGCTAGCGGATGGAGCCTCGCTGCCTCACACTTGGGCAGCAGGTGGTGGTTCTGAGGACATAAATTGGGAAATTGATGCGGTGAGGTGGTGGTGGAAAATTGATTGTTTTTTATTACTCAAAAGTGATCATTATATCTATTATAATGGGCACTTTATAGTATTAATTTGATATGTACATTTTCAAATACCTGGAATTGTAAAATATACACATATCATCCATGGAGCCAGTGTTGGGCTTGCCTTTAAATGCAATGAGCCGGGTATTTCCTGCTACCTTTTTTCTTATCAAAAATTATCTCCTCACCCACATTGCCCATATGATTGTATGTTAAAAAGATTAGGCTCTTGTGTAGAGAAATCTCTCAACTACATTACCAGAAAAGGCAGATTTTAGTCCAAGCAAAGTTCTCTCATATCACCGCCCATTTTCACAATATTTTATCTTCTAAAGTACCCAATCTCAAATCAATATCCCTAATCCCCTTTGTAATGTTCATAGTAAGATCAATTGATTTTAATTTAAATCTTAATTTTCTGATCACAAAAATTCTTTTCCTTATATCTTAATTTTGCAAATCACATTTTTATTTTCCTTTACCAATTAAACACCAGGCAGCTGCAGATTAAGTGAGTTTAATTTAAAATCTTGTACAAAAGTTTTCCTTGGACTATTGGGGAGCATCCAATCTTGGCATGAATCATCATCTCACCCAATCCAAATCATTGTGAACATTTTATGATCACGCCCTTTCCTCTAAAGTGCAAAATGCAAACCTGCGCCTAAAGAAGAGGATGCAGCGCTCAAGAACAGTTCAGTAAGCTCACAAATACCATTTCCTTTATAAGGCTAATAACTTTTTTAATTGAGTGCACTGGCCTTTTTTGGCTTCCCATTTCCCATGTTTTTTATAAAACATCTATTTTCCAACTTTGTAGGTTCCATTTTTATAAAGCATTTCAAGCATCATGTTGAGCATTGCAGCTAAATTTATCTCACTGAGATTTCTGACCTCTCACTGATTAGAGGACATTAAATTCTTTATCCTTCTTGATGCTTGGTGTCTCAGGTAGTTCCATGGGAACTGTGAAGTGCTTTTTAAATTAAACTTGGGCTCCCCTGCGCCTCACAGCCAGGATAATTTTATTCGATTTTAACTTCATTTAAATTTTTTGAAAAGCAAACCATTATTTCAGGATAGACAAAATTAATCAAATATCTTTTTTGTTTTTGGCATGCAACCCTTTACCTTTCAGTGTTTGCCTCATGCTCTTGTTTAAAGTGGACTTGTGACAGGTTTTATATACATCAACATTGATTTACAGTTGTCTGGGTACTGAAGTGCTAAGGAGAATCTTAGCTTCCATCATGTGTATTTGAGCGACCACCACAGAATGCTAAGGCTACAGGGCATTGCTGTTTAGATAATATGGTGAGTAGGGTAAGTGTTTGATCTATATTGATAGTAATATTGAACGTGTTATGGTGTTTGATACATGTTCCCTACTCTTTGAGTGTTTTGCATCTCTTGTACAATGAAGTCAAAAACAGATGAATAAGGGGATATGGGCCCATCAACACCAACATAAAGTGGTACTGCCTTACATATAGGCCTTATAAAATGAGTGGTGAAGTGTAATTTTGAAGGTATTTAAAATGGAAATAAGTGATTTTGGAGAATGGTTGTCAATTATAAATAAGAAAATAAGACGACTCAACAACCTTCAATGTGGAGTCTATATGTTATTATCACTAAGGGATGGCAAAAGGGGCTTACTAAGTGTTAACTTTTGGCAGTAGGGGGTGAATTTCGCTAGTGAACTGCACAGGTTCAGTCCCACTGAGCAACAGACAAACAATATGAAGATTGCTGACCTTTGATGAATAGTGATAATAATAAAGTACTAAATGAGGAGCAATTGCTCTGATGATAAAAATTTATTTATTATGTCAACTAACGGGCTACTTCTTCTAAACCCTTCCTACTCTCTCTTTCTTCCCAAAAACTCTCCTTCTCATTCTCATGCTCAACTCTCAATCCTTGGTATTCCTAGTCAGTTTCAACCCTTCTGCTTAGTAATTCTCTATTAGCTACAAGTTTAAGGGATTTTGTCCTATCATTGAGCTTCAACGGAATTCCCTCAATTCACCAAACATTTTGTACTTCAATTGATTTGATCCCTGTCAACATAATCTACCACTCAAAGCTTGAGGCTTACCTCAACTCATAAAGTACAATCTGCTGGATATATAGTTTATCATCCAGTCATAGTAATTTTTTGCCACTAAGGTTAAAGTGCCATGAAACTTGACTCATGGTTCTTTATTATTCACTGGGTTATAATTTTTCAACTTTAGGTTATGATTGGATGGCTTTAGTTTTGATTATCCAAGTTTAATGTGACAGCTTTATCTGATGTTACAATTGATTCACGTTATATGCTCTTCCTGTCCTATCCTTTGCTAGTGCTACCTTCAACTTGGAAGATATTTCACCTGTGGTTGCCCAGGTATCAAATATTTCCTAATGATGAATCTCTAGGGTAAGCCCTTTTGTTTGGGAGAGGAGCTTGCACCTGTTTTACTAGTGGTGAAGATACTTTTAATTTAAGTACATATTTGCTTACTTTTCAAGCACATTATGCTCTGCTGAACTATTTTTAGTTAAGGGTTTGGTATTGCTAGTTTGTTGAGGAGTAAGGAGGGTTAAACAGGGTTGAATAACCGCTACCCATCTTTAATAAAAGGTATTCCTCAGGTCATTAAGCTTGACCTGAGGAATACCTTTTATTAAAGATGGAACCCTATTTAATTCTCAAGGGGTGCAAGATCCTGTCTAGCATGATAGCTGCAGCAGAAGACCTTGGGACATTTTCACCTTTGCATTCTGTTTGAAGCTGTTCATCTATTGGCTACTCTATAGTATCTTTAAGATTCAGCATAATATGCCTATCTACAATTAAAACATCTACAGAAATATAGGACAATTACAAAATATATTGATAGATCTGTATAATTTAAAAATTTTAATTTGAGGTGGGCCAACCTTGTGATGATACCGCATTAATTATGGGATCAAAGAAATGGGAAAGGAGGATAAAACCCAAAAACCTCTATGTGCGATGAATGATAGGCCTGGAACTCCATGGACCACCTTGTTATACGCTATCTTGGTTTGGGGCATTGGTGTACAATTCCAACACAGTCAAAATAGTCCCCCACCCAAATCTCATCTACCAGAATCAAACTTGGGGAGGCAATGGTAGTGAGTCCATATTCTACCACTGGGGTACCCTCCCCTATTGATAAATCTGTATATAAAATTACAAAACATATCAATACAATCGCATAGTAAAAACATTAAAAACTATAGGAACGGATAAAGGTATACATTCGATGCCGGTAAATATCATTTGTTTATTTACTTGTGTTATAAAATCGGTGGTATCTAGAGAAATGCTGAAGGATTTTGCACAGTGTTCAACCCACTGAGCAATAGGACCAATTATGATTATTGTCGTCCTTGTAACAACAGAGTAAGCTTTTTAATTAATATTGAGCACTTGCTCCCACAACACTCTATTATTCAATATATTAGAATACAGCAGATCTGCATTGTTCTACTCACTTCTAAACTATTAACAACCTCCTTTCTCAATCATTTCAGCTCACCTATATCTCAGCGACTTCAGATGATACCGCTTCCTTGGCATAGTAATTCAATTCGCCATATCTCATTAGTTCTAGAAATTCTTCGTTCATTAATTACACAATTGCCTATTTTGAGGCGATTTCCCACCAACACATTATTGCATCATCTCGAAGCGCTTAAATAATAATTTGTATCAAACTTGGTTGATTCTATCCATTCCATCATAATGACTTAGGTCTTATTGTCCAGTCATATCAGAATTGTG
>JAKSZP010011495.1:0-16698 GCA_022478985.1 Massospora cicadina | reverse complement strand
TTGAAAAAGATGCTTAGCGGCAAGTAAAAATAAACCCGCCCCCAGTCATAAAGGGTTTTTTTGGATGGAAAAAGGGGCCAATTTTGCCCCAGAAAAATGGGGAATTTTTAAAAAGGAGGGGGGACATTCCCTTTGAATATCCCAAGACCTTCCCCCCCCAATGTTATTAGAGTACCCCCGGTGGTTGGACATGGGGGGAGTACAAGACCAGGGAATTTTATTGGCCCAAAGGGTTTCCTATTGGGAAAGATGAATTTTAAATTGCTTGAGAAAAATTTCCTCCCCTCAGGCCAGGGGGGAAAAACCATTTTCCAAAAGACTTCATACCAGTTAGTGAAGCCCATTTCCCCTTGGCACACCATTTCAATTGATGTTGGGGGTCCCCTCCCAAACGGGGGAAAACCGGCCCAAAATTACATCCTGGTAGCTTCACCACCGGGGGGTTGGGAGGGGGCCAAAAACCAATTTGGGGGGCAAAGGGGGCCCAAGTTTGTTATGGAATGTATAATTCAGTGACACGGTTTTTCCCAGTTCTTTTACTGACAACGGGAAAGAACTTCACTTCACACATCTTACCTTAAAATCAAAAATTGATGGGCATCCCTTGGGGTTTTGACAACCCCCCACCCCCCTGAATCTAACGGAATGATTAAACGAGTTAATGGTACCCAACATACTTCAAAAATTGGTAAAGGGTTTCCCCTTTTGGGTTGACCTCTCCTTTCCACTGCCATTTTGCTTACAACATTAGTCCACCCCTAGGGGAAAAGTTTTTTCCCAAATATTGTATGGAAAGGCAACCCCCACTTCCGGGACTTCTTATTCCTGCATAGAGGATACCCGGAGAATGGATCCCTTTATTTGACTAACTTAAGGGCAGTTTATAAAAAAACAAACTGAAGCCCACTCATGCAATTTAGCAAAGAAAATTTAAAGGTTTAGGCAGTTTAAAAGTAGGCTAGGCCCTTTTTTTAAGATGGGGAAAATGATTTTTTTCAGAAGCTTGGGTTTTTTGGCCCCCCCAATTTTTTGGTTTTTTCCCTTTGGAAGAAAGGGTTTTACCTTTTTATCCAAAAACCCCCAATGGCCCCGTATTAACCCAGTAACCCTTTTTATAAGCCAAAAGGGCTATTGGTTCCCTTTTAAAGGGGGGAAGGGGCATTTTTAAAAATTTTGTTAAAGCTAAAAAGGAAAGAATCCGCTGAACATGATATTAGTTACAATTATCTGAGTACCTCGAGATGAAGTGAAAATTGTGATATAATGAGCTATTATTGAATTGCCTCTAATTAAGGCAATAAAGCAATAAGACGATGTTTGACACTTGACAAATACAAATTAAATCACCTAATTAGGATGATAGAGAGCTAAAGAACAACAAGCTGAATTTGAGGAGAATTAGGCAGATAGAATAGCCCAAACTATGAGAGCAGTATTGTTCGAGCCGCTATATATAAGCTAGATGGGCAATTGAGAGGAAGCGGACTTTTTGGAAATAGTTAGAAAGAGATTAAGCGGACTAGAAGGGATCCATTCAGATTATCATATTAAAATAAAAGAAGTGTTTTGGGCGGAATTGTCAATATGCTGTAAGGGTTTTTGCACAGGGTCGACCTACTGAGCTATTGGAACCACATATGAAGATAGTTGGTCCCTCAGGACACACTTAAACAAACAAATATAACAAAAGGGAGCAATTCCCCCCAAAACGCTTCTTTTATTTTAATATGATAATCTGAATGGATCCTTCCTAGTCCGCTTAATCTCTTTCTAACTATTTCCAAAAAGTCCGCTTTATCTCAATTGCCCATCTAGCTTATATATAGCAGCTCAGACAATACTGCTCTCATAGTTTGGGCTATTCTATCTGCTAATTCTCCTCAAATTCAGCTTGTTGTTCTTTAGCTCTCTATCATCCTAATTGGAGGTGATTTAATTTGTATTTGTCAAGTGTCAAACATCGTCTTATTGCTTTATTGCCTTAATTAGAGGCAATTCAATAATAGCTCATTATATCACAATTTTCACTTCATCTCGAGGTACTCAGATAATTGTAACTAATATCATGTTCAGCGGATTCTTTCCAATTCTTTCTAGCATTTCCAAGCTTAACATCCAGTCATATCAGAATCGCGACATTACCCCCTCCTTGAATGGACAATAAGGCTCCTATTGCTTATATGGATGGAGGAGCTTCACGTGCACTTGGTTAATGATCTGACCACCTGTGGTGTCCTTGATGGTATAAGCGTCAACTCCAGTTTTTTCTATAACTTCAAATGGACAAATCCAGATATTGGCCAGTTTGTGTTTCTGACCAAACCCATGCTAGTCATGAAACAAAATCATATATCTATCTTGAAAAGAGCAAGGGCACTACGCCAAACTTTTTCAGCTGCCTGAGCCTTAATATTCTTTGCTAAATTGCATGAGTAGTCTTCAGTTTGCAGTTTGATCAGCATGTCCACTAAGTTAGTCAAATAATGGTGAGGATCCATTCTGCTGGTATCTTCTATGCAGGAATATAGCAGTGCCGGAAGTGCAGGGTGCCATTCATACTATAGTTGGAAAGGACTTTTCCCCATAGCAGAATGGTAGCTAATGCTGTAAGCGAAAATGGCAGTGGAAAGGAGAGAAGTCCAATCAGAAGGTTGATCCATCACCAATTTCTGAAGTATGTTCACCAAGGTACCATTAACTCGCTCAATCATTCCGTTAGATTCAGGGTGATAGGGGGTTGTCAGAACCCAGCGGATGCCCATCAATTCATTGAGCTAAGGTAAGATGTGTGAAGTGAAGTTCATTCCGTTGTCAGTAAGAATGAACTGGGTACAACCGTGTCACTGAATTATACATTCCATAACAAACTTGGCCACCGTTAGCACACCCAAATTGCATATTGGTCACACCTCAACCCACCTGGTCAAGTGGTCGATTGCTACTAGGATGTACATGGACCAGCTTGCCCCTGTTGGCAGGGGATCCACAACATCAATTGAAATGGTGTGCCAGGCGAAGTGTGGCTTCACTAACTGGTATGAAGTCTTTTGGCAAAATGGCTTTTCCACCTGGCACTGATGGCAGCAGGAAATTGTCTCAAGCACATCGAAGTTCATGCTTTCCCAATAGGACCTTGGTCGCAGTAAATTCATGGTCTTACATACTCCACCATGTCCAACCGCTTGGTGTGCACTCATAATAACACTTAGGCGGGAAGAAGGTCTTGGTATATTCATGGTAATGTCCCCTATCCGCTTAAACAATTCCCCATTTTTCTGGAACGTATTGGCCCTTATTCCATCCATTACCTTGATGACTGGAGGCGGTTCATTATTATACTTGCCGCTAAGCATCTTATCAAACATTATATCACTCTGATCTGCCGTAACTGCAATCATGGGTAATCTCAAGAAAGAACTGGCTTCTGGTGTTTTGCTCCAGGTCAGTGAAAAATTTTGAAATTGTATGCCTGAAGTTTAAGAGCCCATTGGCCCAAACGCCCTTCAGGCTCTTTAAGATTCTGTAACCAGCGTAACGAGGCATGATCCATTACAACTTTGAATTTCACCCCATGAAAATACACCTAAAATTGCTTATAGGCATAGATCACCGTTAAGCACTCCCACTCAGTGATGGTATAATTGCGCTCATGACTGTTCAAGTTATGACTGCAGTATGCTATGGGATGCTCTTCTCCTTCCTCATCTTTTTGGGATAGGACTGCCTCCTTAGCAGAAAGGGATGCATCCTTCTGAACAATGAACTCTTTTTCAAAATTGGGTTAGCGTAACACTGGTGCACTGGTTAGCGCCATTTAAAGTGTATCAAAAGTGCATAGCTGACGTTCCGTCCATTTGAACATGGTGTCCTTTCTTAATAACTCAAATAGTGGGCCCCTAATACATCTGAAGTTAGGGATGAAGCGCCAGTAATATCCGATCATTCCCAAATACCTGTAAATCCGCTTGCTGTTGTGTGTAGTCATTTTTCAGATAGCTTCCACCTTGGCCGGTTGAAGTCTCATTCCCATGGCATCAAACATGAACCCCAGGTACATCAGCTGGTCCTTAAAGAAATTGCTTTTCTGGGGTTTGATATTGATGTTGGCCTCAGTGAGCTGGTGGAATACTGCTTCTAAATGGTTGAGGTGTTCAGAGAAGGTTTGGGAGAAAGCATTAATGTCATCAAGGTATATAAGGATGTACGACAGCTTCAGGTCCCTGAGAATAGTGTCCATCGCCCATTGAAACATAGCCAGGGCATTACACAGCCCTTGTGGCATCTGGGTTGGTAGACAAAGACCTTTGGACATGATTACAACGCACTTCTCCTGCTCCGCTGGTGGCAACTCAATTTTCTAGAAGCCAAAGATCAGGTCCATTGCTGAAAAAAACCGAGCTCCCCCTAGCTGATCCAAATCGTTGTCAATCTGTGGTAAGGGATATGAGTCCTTTTTGGTCGTGCTTTTGAGCTTTTGGTAGTCTTTTACTACATGGTTAGTACCATCCTTCTTTTTTACAATAAAAACAGGAGAAGCCCATGGACTCTTCGACAGTTCAAGCATCCCTTGCTCTAATAGCTTGTCAATCTCCTCGGTTACTACTTCTTCCACTACCCTTGATTGGCAGATTGGCAGAGACCTTATCGGATGATTATTGCTGGTGTCCAGCCTATGAACCACCCCTGCGCGCATCCTAAATCATGGTCATCAACAGCAAAAATCTCTTTATATTTTTGAGATAAAGCGATTGCTCTATCCTTCTGTGGTTCAAACAGCCCCATAAATTCATCTTGTGATACAACTGCCATTACACTGAGCTGTGGTTTGAACGGCAGCCCAAATTCCTCCAGCGACCCAAACTCATAAACCAAAAGAACCTCCTCAATGGGGATTAAGTGTAAATATGCTACTAATTGGTGGCGTCGGATTTGCAGTGGTACCATTTGTAGATTTGCAAGTAAAACTTTGATCTTCCCCTGCTTTGGTAATATAATGCCTGGGGCCACGTGGGGCTAAAACCACGATTACTGATACAGCCTGATAACTTTCCCATAGAGTCCATCAGAACTTCAATCACCAAGTCAGTGTTCACTATAACTTGATGCCTGGATAGAATAGATATAGGTCCAGTAGGTCTGAGCGGCAGCCCCTGATATTCATAAATCTGTTGAGGAAGTGCCCAGGTTTTGCCCTTTAATTGATGGTGGAACACAGGGATCACTCCATCACTATAAGCTAGATTGATATTCCCCATATGCACCATATCATTTGGCACTCCACTAGAGGTGAAGTGAATTGTGATTTGCTGACCCAATATTTCACCGTTTCGTCCATCATATCAATGAAAGCCCCATAGTGTCGCAAGAAGGTGGTTCCAATTAGCAGATCATATTACTATTTGCTAACACTATAGATGGGGCTACCATGAAAATAGAACCAAACCGCAATGGAAGCGCACTGTATGCTCCCTTAGAGACCGTGTTTTCCACTCCAGCAGTTCCATATACCATCCAGTGTTCCACATCTGGTTTTAATATAAACCTGGCCACCAAATTTTGGAGACTATATTGGCAGGGGCCCCAGTATCTATGATGGCACAGACTCGGGTTTTAGCTACAACCAGGTCGCAGTATTTACATTCAGAGTAAGATGTGTCTCGACTGTTTATAACATGGACATTTAAGGAGTCTCTGTTTTCAAGGAAACACACAATCTCCTCACCAATTCTGGGGTATTGTTTTATAATAGTGTTGACTGGAAGAGCGACAATTACTGCTTGCAAGAAGTTGCATCAGAGGAGGGGTCAAACTTTTCAGGGGAAACTTGGGAGAACATTTGACAAGCATACAGCTCGACCTGCATCTGAGACCCTCTTCCACCATATCCGCAGACTGCACTTGTGTCAAAACATTCACACACACCCCAACCAGCTGCTGATATAATAATGACTCATTGTGCAAGGGAACTTTCGCTGATTATTCTAAAATGGGTTCAGGTAGGATGTTTGGGTTTATTATAGTGGAGGTAGAGAGTCTCATCTCACTCCACTATGACTTTTCCCTGGCAGTACTGTTCCAGTTGTATGCAAGAGACCTGTTGATTGGGGCACCACCGTGCCAGATGCCCCTGTCAACTGCATTTGAAACAGCTAATCCCATAAGGCCCACGTCCCTGAATAATATAAAACAAGCCACATTGAGAGTTGGGCTGGAAGTGATCAGCGTAAACAGTTTAGGATGATAATTAGGCCGGTGATGATAAGCAGGTATGAGGCGGCGCTTAACTGCTGAGGGTAACTTGGTGGAATTTGAACTGGACAGACAAAGTTCCCCAAGTAAGATGATTCGATGGTGATAGCGAAATAATTCTGCTCTGTACAAGGTGGGGGGAAGTTAACTGATATACAGCGCAAAAACTGATCAGCTTAAAGCAAAGGTACATCTTCATCCAATATTGGGGTCATAACGTTATATAACTCACGGTATGGCTTCACAGCTGAAGTCATCGCAATACACATATCAGATTTGGATAAAATTCCAGCCCTAATTAATATGTGAGCTTCCACCATAAATCTCTCAGCAAATGTGGTGAGGGTCTCATTCCGCTGAAACCTGATGGTCAAAACTTGGCCTTCCGCTGTGACATCTTTGCAGATACACTGAACTACTGCAGCACCGTCTCATTGACTTTTTGGTATGTAATGTAACTGCCTGAAAGGTAACAGAAGACTTGATCAGCACTTCCAGCATCCATGGTAGAGATCAACAGTTTTTCTTTCCGTCAATCTGAGGCTCCTTCCATCACAATTTCAAATCGCTTCAAGGAACCCATGAATATTCCCTTCACAATCAAATGGAGGCAGCTTATCAATGCAAACCTTCTGGAGCAGCTCATCTTGTTTTTTAAGCACAGCGTCCAATGCAAGTTTCAGCTCTGCATAGGCAACTGGCCCAGCGTTTTTTGTAGAATTTTTATCAAAACAACCTGGATGCAACATAGCTGGCAACTGAGTTTTTATCATTTTATATTGATCAATGGGCCCCCTGTAGTGAGCACCACTGTTAGAAACAGCGGAATTTTTAAGATATGCCATAAGGGTTGTTGCACAGGGTTGACCAACTGAGTAATTGGACCCACAATATGAAGATAGTTGGTCCTTCAGGACACACTTAAACAAATAAATATAACAAAAGGGAGCAATTCCCCCAAAAACACTTCTTTTATTTTAATACAATAATCAGAGTGGATTTTTCCTAGTTCGCTTACTCTCTTTCTTACTATTCCCAAAACCCTCTTCCTCTCAATCACCTATCTAGCATATATATAACTGCTTTGGATGATGCCGCTCTCATAGCTTGGGCTATTCTATTCCGCCAATTCTCCTCAATTTCAGCATGTTGTTCTTTAGCTCTCTATTTGTCATGGTCCCATGATATCACAGCAGGGGCTGACCCCAACGATAAGGCTGGGCGCCAGGAGGCCCAGAAGGTGAAGTTACAGGGCCTCCCAGACCTAAAGCATACCTTAGACCAATGCTGGTATGGGCAAAATATGATCAGGTTGGTACTAGTGGGTGCCAAGTACCCAGCCCCTTGCATCAGTCCTGGCATTAAAACGGAAAGTCTACCAAATTTATGCAGATGGTTCTATTCAGTTTATCAAGGAATGGGGTTTCAAAACCTGTTCCATTTATGAAACAACGCGTTTGGGTTTATTCCAACTTCAATCAATCACTCGAGTGAAGTCAGTTTTGGCTTATTAAACTAATTTGGATGGCAGTGTTGCCCTATTGGTGGGTCAGTGCTTGGGCCCAATTCAGCACACCCTGTATTCCCCCATCTAAGTTTAAATATGTTTTCCTCAACCAACATTCCTTGTTGGTTGACTTCCCAAATAAAATTCCCTCATTTTTATTATTTTTAAAATGTTATTCTGAATGATCCTGTGCGTGGACCCCTTTGAGGAGGTCTTGCGCTCAGTTAAACTTGCCATTTTTGAGACAGTAATATTATAACCTCTTGCAAAATTAGTTCGTCCAGGTACCCTCCAACCTGGGTCGTTTACCCATTCTCTCAGTGTGCACCGTGACGTTTTTGGCTGGTTATTTATCACATTTCTTTGCTTAAGTTTATTATTGCTAGCACCCTCTTCTGGGCAATAATGATTTTTATTCTAATGGCTAGTTCCCTGGCATTGGGCCTGTGCACTGAGCACTGCCACACTGGGAACAGGAGAGTTATAGACACTCTCCTTATATTATTTAACCAACCACCTAACTCTATGTGCACAAACTTTTCTGTGTGGAACTTTTCAGAAGCGCGAACAGTGAGCGCCAGCTGTGGGAGTCAGTTGTCATTAGCCGCACCACAGTTTCCTAACTTTCCCAATGGTTGGAGCAACTTGGTGTTATTATGGTTGCCTCCAACTGAAAATATCCACCCTTCATGCTCATATCTGGTGAATATGGATGCTTTGAGATCCGAAAGTCATGATCCCCCAACTTTCTGCCAAATTTGTCACTTTCAAATTAAATAAACGAGTTTCCCTTCGCCCGCACGTTCATCCTATGACATTGGAATTGGCGCAGATAGGCCTGGGGATGTTGGCCATGGATAACGTCGGGCATTCCATTTCTTTTCAAGGGATAGGGGTGTCGCGTCTAAAAACGCGTTTTATAATGAAACCCTGAATATACCTCTGACCCATATTGGCCCTCTCATGGCTCAGATCTGGAACCCATTCCTGCGTATGGAATCACACCAGAAAATCCCCGTTTGACCTCTTCCATGACTTGCAGAACTCAGGAAGTTTAAAAGAACTGCGCTTAAAATATGAAAATGTTTATGCACCTGCAGAAGGCATGGAGGGGTATGTGGCCTCAGTAGTAAGAGTGGCCAACTATCCCTCCCCCTTCTATGATTTCCAAACCTACCCTTATGGTCTGCTCAAGCCAGAATAATTTTTGGTGAGGTGGGGGCGCTGTCTGCTTTGAATAAATCCCACTCTGGATACTTCCTCTTGACTGCTTCTCTTACAACCATTTTTAAGAAGTTCAGCACAACTATTTTTAGTGGATACCGGTGCCTTGAATAATTTTATTGACCAAAACCTTTCTGAATACCTTGAGTTGAGTTACTCACCAGGTGGTATGGTTAGAGTTTGGGATTCTCAAGGTATCCCTGCGCTGAACGTCATAGAGTTGGTGGACTACCAGGTGGGCGCCTATCTTCTGTCCAACTATTTTCAAGCTATCAGGAATCTCTTGTTTCCCATTATTTTGGGTGTAGAGTGTTGGAGAAAGTTTGACGTCAGGACTAACTTGAAAGAAAACACTCTATCCTTGTCTTTGTCCAATGGTCACAAGTGGATTGTTCCTTTGTCAGAAGATAACGCCTCAGGCAAACTACCTCATTGGCCCAATATTCCCTTATGTAATCTTGCCCCTTTGCTGAAACCATATATGGAAGTTCCCTTACCATCCTGTTTGGAGGGTTTGGAATCTTCTTTTGATGCTGCATCCATGAACACACTTCCTGAGCACTTAGAACTTAATTGTGACTTCAAGCTCACTGTGGATCTGGTGCATATATCTTCCCCCTGTTGAATCTTGGTGATTTGGTATGTACCCGCTAAAGGGTTTTTTGCACAGGGTTTCCCCCATTGAACAATTAGAACAGCCAATATGATTATTGCTGGTTCATTGATACACTTGTAACCACTTAATTTTATAATAAATATGGGAGCAATTTCCCCAATCACTTCTTTTTTAAAATATATTTTCAGTGGATCCTTCCTCAGTCTGCTTCTCTTCTCTTCCCTCTCTTTCTAAACCTGCATAAGGTTAATCCTCCAGTCCCCTCATTTCACTGATATCTCAGCGGCCTTTGTCAATACTGAATCTTCCGCTAAGTTTATTCATGTTGCCATCTTCTCATTGGTTTCAGCTTATTTTTCTTTAATCATTTATCACCTTAATTTGAGATGATATAAAACCCTTTATCAAATGTCAACATCGCCTTATTGCCCTATTTTGAAGGCAACCCAATAAGACCTGTTATGACCCATTGTTGAATTTTGGGCTTTGTTATGATGGCTGGTTCTTCGTCAGGTGTGCAATGCAGTGTCGTGCATCTATTGTGTGAGGACAATAGACAGGATGGTGATTTAGAATTTAAAATATAACTTTTTGGTAGCACCTATATCATATATCCTGTAGTTTACTTGGACAATGGCATGCCGCCCTGATCTTACTGATCCCAAGTAAATACCAAAAGCTAAATTATAAACTTAATCCAGTAGTTGATTCTATTTTATTAGTGTCAACTTAAGGGTTATTTATAGGGTTCAATGTTAACCACATCTTACCCATGACGTCCTACTTTCAGTGGCATTTGGCCACATAAAAAGTTTGTAAGAACGTCTACATTACTTTGGCTCAGGGCGTCATGCTCAGCCTCAGGTTCAGTGTAAACACCATCATTATCCTTGAGATGGCATTTCGTCATTTCTTCAAAATAGCTGAACCAATTCACTTTCACATGTAATTGGCAGCACATACCAAGGCGATTCATATCACTAATTAGTTAATAATTTGATTAAAAACTTGACTGACATTAAAAAACTAATTTTAACATAGACCAACAAAGCCCATGTGCCCTAGTCATTAAATCAAAATTTAAATTTAAGTTTGACCTAACCAACAAAGCCCTCAAGCCCATGTCATCATAGTTGAATATAATTAAGTGAAATTCGCTAGGCCACAAATTCAAGTTCAGATATACTTAGGATATCTTTTGTTTATAATAAGCGACAATTTAGATCCAGTCAACCATTCAACACCCATTATCGCCTTATCCTAAAGTGACCAATCACTTATAGCTCTGAATCATCCTCGCCGGATTCTGTCCATTGATCCTTTGGCAGAATTCCTCCAATGATCCACGTGATTGTAATAATGGTTTGTCATCCAGTCATATAAATTCTCAACACTCCCATTTACCCATTGACTGTGCATGAGGAAGAAGCGTTGGATGTGTAGGTAAAGTATTAGTTAGCCAAAGGGGCCATTTTTCAGCGTACCTCCCCTGTTTGCTCCCCGCTTCTCTTTGTTGAGAAGGCTGATGGTACTCTACGACCCTGTGTAGACTATGGGAACCTCAATAATGTTACTGTACCAGACCTTAATCCCATCCCTTTGGATTCACAGATTTCAGGCTATGTGGAGAAGGCTAAGGTCTTTTCCAAGATGGATTTCATCAATGCGTTCAATCAGATCCAGATTAAAAAGTGACAAGAGTGGTTGACCGCATTCTGTACCAGAAAAGGAATCTTCCAGTTTTGGGACATGCCCTTTGGGCTTAAGAATGTCCCTGCTATCTTTCAACGCCGCATTGATGCAGCGTTGGGAGACTTGTTAGGGGTATGCGCGGTTGCCTACATGGACAACATTCTGGTGTTTTCCCCTGACTATGAGTCCCATGCTGTTCACCTTCAGCAAGTGGTGTAAGAGGTTAAAGGCAGCCATCCTTACACTGAAGAGAAGCAAGTGTGAGTTTTTCAAATTCCAGGTCACTTTTCTGGGCAACGTCATGTTTGACCAAGGACACATTATAACTCCAGACAAGGATAAGGCAATTTGTGAGTAGCCCACCCCCACCTTCGTCAAGGAATTAAGAAGCTTTTTGGGGACGTGTACATTCCTCAAGAAGTTCACGCTGAATCTTTCTGAGGTGGCAGCTCCCTTATATAAGGCTAGTGGTGTAAAGGTGCTTCAGTGGTCCCCCATTTTGGAGGACGCTTTCCAAGCAGTGAAGTTCACCCTGTTGTCCACATCTGTCCTTCGCCATGTTGACCCTTCCAAAGAGTTCATTGTGTCTACAGATGCCTCCAACTTCGCCATAGCAGCCACCTTGTTACAAGTAGGCGAAGCTGGGATAGAGCATCTGGTGGGATATTTTTCTGGGAAAATGTCTCTGCCCGAGTTGAACTACGCCGTTTATGACAAGGATTTACTAGCAGTGGTGGAGGCGCTGACATATTGGCTTAACAACTTGCATGGCTCTACCCAACCATTCCATGTATGTAAAGATTACCGTGCCTTGCTGTATTACCGTGCCCTCATGTCCTAACCCCACGGCAGACCCAGTGGCATGAGACCCTTGCCCAATTTGCATTCATGTATGAGTTCACCAAGGGTAAGGAGAATGGTTTGACAGATGCTTTGAGCCGCAACCCTTCTTTAGCACCTGATACCAAGGAGGTGGAAGTGCACAACACACAGGTTATGATTCCTCCAAGTAAAATTCTGTCGCAACTTTCCTCTCCCCTGGCCAACGGGCTAGCACTTGCACCTCTGGAAAAAACGGAGGAATATGGTATGTTCAAAGGTCGTCCTTTCTCAGCCACCGTCAGGTAAATATACTATGGCACTTAAAATGAGCGCTTCAAATCAAGAGGATCTATCCAGGGGTTATCATGTAAAGGATTAGATGGTGTGGTTTCAGGAGCGCCTTTGGGTACCTACTGGACCACTGCGCCTGAAAATCATCTGGGACCATCATGATGGAATCATCATTGGTCATCTGGGGAAAGCAAAGACCTTGGAGTTGATATGCCACACCTACAATTGGAAGGGTTTGCCTGCTCAGGTGGGGCGATATTGTAAGGAGTGCTTGGTATCAACCAGATGAAACCCAATCGTCAACCTTTAGTGGGAATGTTGGTACCAGTCCAAAAGGCTGATTTGCCCTGGACTTCCCTCTTGGTTGATTTCATTGTGGAATTACCAGCCTCAGATGGTTATGATGCCATAATGGTGGTGGTGGACTGGTTCACAAAGTTTGTCCACTTTATCCTTTCAGAACCACTATAACTGCAGCTGAGATGGCTAGGCTTTTCGTCACCCATGTGTTTGCACTTCATAGGATTCCCCAAGAAATTATCAGCGACTGGGGCCCTCAGTTTACCTCCGTTTTTTGGAAAGAGTTGTGTAAGCCTCTTCAGATTCGCCCTTGCCGTTCAACTGCCTATCATCCCCAATCAGATGAGCAGACTGAACGAGTGAACCAGTGCTTGGAACAGTTTCTGCGGTGTTACACCGCTGCAGATCATTCTGATTGGGTTTTTCACCTTCCCATGGCCCAATTTAGCTACAACAATACCTTGCACTCCTTAGTTTGTTTCCCATTTTTGCCAGCCATGGCTTTAACCCCGCCTTTATCATGGAGACCAGCTGTGGGTCTAAGGTTGAAGCGGTGGTGGACTTTTCCAAGACAATCAAGAAGGTCCATCAGGGGGTTTCCACAAGCTTGTAGGTGGCAATGTGAATGTATAAGGAGAATGCTGATGGGAAGTACTAAGTGGGTCCTGCATATAAGGAAGGGGAGCTCGTGATGCTTGATTCTCATAACATCCCTATCAAGCAGCCATGAAAGGATCTAGGACCTAAGAGGATTGGCCTTACCGCGTTGTTAGAAAGGTGGGCCATGCCTCATACCAGCTGGATCTTCCCCCTTCATTTCAGATCATCTTGGTGTTTCATGAGAGCAAACTCACGTTGTTTGAGGGCCCCCCACCAGAGACTCCTGAGCCCTATCTTATGGATGGGGTGTCAGAGTGAGAGGTGGAAGAAATAGTTGCCCCCCGCCACATTAAAAGAAGACTGGAGTACCTGGTATCCTGGAAGGGCTTTGACACTGTAGAGAACAGTTGGGTTCTAGCACGCGACTGTGTGCATGCCCAAGATCTGATTGAAGCCTTTCACAAGCTTTTCCTCCAGGCTGCTGGATCTCAACCCAAATTGACCATTGCTGCCATGAATTTGGCCCCTGCCCACAAGAACTTTTCCCTTGCGCAAGCACCTGGAGGGGGGTTGAGCCCCATCAGGATGAGAGGGTAATGTCATGGTCCCATGACATCATAGTAGGGACTGACCCCAAGGATAAGGCTGGGCACCAGGAGGCCCAGAAGGTGAAGTTACAGGGCCTCCCAGACCTGAAGCATACCCTAGACCAACGCTGGTATGGGCAAAATATGCCCAGGTTGGTACTAGTGGGGTGCCAAGTGCCCAGCCCCTTACATCAGTCCAGTCATTATAATGGATGGTCTACCAAATTAACGTGGATGATTCTATTTGGTTTGTTGAGGAACAGGGTTTTGAAACCAGTTCCATTTACAAAACAATGCGTTTGGGTCAAATACAACTTCAATTGATCACTCAAGTAAAGTCAGTTTTGGCTTATTCAACTAATTTGGATGGCAGCATTGACCTATTGGTGGGTCAGTGCTTGGGTTCACTGCATCACACCCTGTATTCCCCTGTCTGAATTTAAATATATTTTCCCTACCAAAATTCCTTGTTGGTTGACTTCCCAAATAAAATTCCCTCATTTTTACCATTTTTAAAATGTTATTCTGAACAATCCTGTGTGTGGACCCCTTTGAGGAGGCCTTGCACTTCATTAAACTTGCCATTTTTGACACAGTAAGATTATCACCTCATGCAGCATTGGTTCATCCAGGTACCCTCCAACCTGGGTCATTTACCCCTTCTCTAAGTGTGCACCATGATGTTTTTGGCTGGTTATTTATCACATTTCTTTGCTTAAGTTATTATTTCTCCAGCACCCTCTGCTGGGCAATGGTACTTTTTATTCTAATGGCTAGTTCCCTGGCATTGGGCCTGTGCACCAAGCACTGCCACACTGGGAAAAGGAGAGTTATTGACACTCTACTTACACTATTGCCCTAATTAGAGGTGATTTAATTTGTATTCATCAAATGTTGATATCACCTTATTGCCTTATTGTCTTAATTAGAGGCGATCCAATAATATCTCATTATATCCCAATATCACCTCATCTTGAGCACTCAAATAATTGTAATTGATATCGTGTTTGGTGGATTCTTTCCAATCCACCCTAGTGGTTCCAAGCACATCATCCAGTCATATCAGAATTGCAACAACAATGATGTTGGTTCACTTAGTTTCAAGGGAAGCTTTTATATAAATATTGGTAAAATTCTATGCATAAGGGGGGATGCTCCAGATACTCAGTGGAAACGTTGCTAAGGCCATCAGATCAAAACATCGATATTTGATAAACTATTGATTTTATACCTGTGAGTCTAACATTACACTTAAAATTTTAGTTTTTGCTAAGCTCCAGAGGTAAGTGCTCTTTTCAGTTGCAATAGGATTTGCAATGTCATAAATAGCGTTGTCCTGATCATCAGTATTTGAAATCAAATTTATTTCAAGGTAACGAATTTTTTCTATACTGAATTTCTACTATGAAAGATTTTCTAAACCTAAGCTTATGAAATTACAATAGAGATACCAAAGAATATTAATACTAATAATTGATATATAAGCTACTATTTTATAATATAAGCTGTTAGTAATTGTACAATGGGTATTGATTATATGATAACTTTTTATAAAACTCTTAATATCATTATATCTTGTCTAAAAAGCAATGGATAGTAATTATCCTTTAAAAATACGATACCTAGTTTTTTGATTCATTAAAACTTTATCCATTGATCTATGATGAACTCATCAAAAATTTAATATTAAAAAAACTTCAATCGATTAATTATTAGTTGCCCTATGGTTTTACACCTTGTTAATTAAAAAAGGAAATGGTTGAAGATGGGTTTTTGTATATGGTATACAGTTTTAGCCGTTTTTTACTTACCATAAACCGGTTTAAGTTCTATATATGTGTTAGAGTATTGTAACTATTAAATCATATAGATATAGGCATCCTTATTTACCAAATAATCAATAGTTACTTTAATGGTAGTTGTGATCATACCTTAAATTCATTTAATTTATACACCAATATAAGCTGCGTAAATTGCTTTAACAAAGATATATTATATGATTAGCTTAATTTTATACAAAAAAGTGAGGTATAAAGTTAAGTTGAACTAGGATAAATGCTTTGATGAGGGGGTTAAATCATTATAACAACTATTTGTAAACAAACTGGAATCATCAGTCCCACTATTGATCCCCTAGTTTCATAATGGAAAATGGATGAATTATCATTAAGGTGATATGAATTTATACGTATCTTTTCATCTCCTCACTTCCTTAATTAGTATGTTAGATATGCGTAAGTCACCAATTTAAGATTGGCAGTTATCTTTGAATTAATTCAGTTTAGTAGGGTAATATGTAAAGATTAGATAATTTTACATGACATCTCTAATTATAAGGCTTATCAAGTCCCATTGGGTGGATGGTGGAATTAAAATGTATCTCGTTAAATAAATTTTATCGCTAATCTTTAAGCTATGAGTAATTTCAAACGATTTGATAAATCTGTGGTTCCTAGTTGCAAATTAATTTTTATAATCTTGCTGGGTGGGGCAGAGGTTAAATTAAAAATCCTAAATGAGGATTCGCGATGGTTTTAATTTAATTTTAATGAAAGTGGATTCGAATCACATTTCCATTTTGAAATTCAAGTATCTGCTCGAAATTGTCGTTTAGAATCCTAGCAGATTTAATTCCACATCGCTTTGATCCATAGTTGGACTGATTTTCGGCAAAGAAAAACTTTTCCGAACCCAGATTAAGGTTAATGGCTTTGTATTCATAAGATGACCTCAAAAATTATGAATTTGAGTTAAACTTTGCAAGGTAAGGTTACGTTAAAGGAGCGAAGGATCTTGTGGATCAAATTAGA
>JAKSZP010011494.1:0-16748 GCA_022478985.1 Massospora cicadina | reverse complement strand
TTTTCCAAAAATGCAAAGAAGTGAATAAGAAAATACAGGTTAAACTCAACCTAATCTTTATTTTTGAAAAGAGGAAATATTTATAAGCTTTTTTATGGTTTGTAATCTATCAGAGTGAATTAATCTCTGCGCGATTGAATCTTCAATCAGTCGATCAGGATCCAATTGATCATTAACTTTGATAGATTGTGATAGATTGCTCACTCTTTCTGATGATGTTGGGGGAATTGAGGAAGGGGATTTTTTGGAGATATGCAAATTTGGTGAAATCCTGACACCAGGCCATGAAGAAATTTTGAGTTCTATTGGCGAATTTGAGTGAAAACCCAATGAAGATTGATAAGAATCAGCTCATTGCATTTGTTCATCTAATCCCTATGATGAAATTGAGGAATTCCACAATTTTGGGACCCTCAATGAGATAAAATTATTATCAGGGGTGACTGAAAGCATCAATTTATTGGTTGATCAAGAGTAACTCGCTGATCTGATGGACAGACAGCAGGAGGAGGTGCTTGAATAATTCAACAAGTATTGGGAAGTATTCCCCCAGGATGGTCATTATTTAGGATTGTGAGGAATGTCATCCACAAAGTCAACACTGGGGAAAATTTGCTGATAAGGATGAAAGCAATTTGATGGTCAAAAGTGGCCAAAGCAGTAATGGAAGAAGAGATCAGCAAACTAGTGGAGCATGGGCTTCTAGTTCCGTCATCAAGTCCCTGGCAAGCCCTATCCTGATCATGAATAAGAAGGATGGCTCTAATTGGGTGGTGACCAATCATTGGAAGTGAATAAGATAATGAAGAAGGATTCATATCCACTACCACAAATTGATGATGCATAAGATTTATTGGTAGAAGTTAATTATTTCTCCACAATGGATCTGATATCAGGATATTAGCAAATTAATTTGCCCATGGAAGACCAGGAGAAATGTGTGATCATTACCGCACAGGGGTTGTATCAACCAATAGGATGCCCCAAGGTCTATGTAATGCGCCTGCGACGTTCCAGAGGGCCATGGACGCCATATTAAATGACTTGAAGTTGTCATGCGTCCTGGTGTACTTGGACGATATAAATGTGTTCAGTAGGACATCTACTGACCATTTACACCAATTGGAAGAAGTTTCAAGAGACCATCTATGGCTAACCTGAAGATCAAGCTGAAGAAGTGCCACTTCTTCAAGAAAGAATTAAATTATCTGGGATTTGTTATCAGCTCTAGTGGACTTCAGCTGCAAGCTCAGAAAATCAGGGCCATAGAGAAAATGGCTGTTCTGGGAAGTGTCCAAGATATCCAAAAGTTTCTTGGAATGGTCAGATACAACCAAAGATTCATACAAGATTTCGCAAGGATTGCAGAGCCCCTCTTTCATTTGCTGAAGGATCCAAAAATAGGATTTGTTTGTATTGAAGAGTTCTAGAGTTCTTTCAATGAATTAAACCAGTATCTGATAGATTCTTCAATACTAAAAATTCAAATTTTAATCGATACTTATAGTCTAGACTTATGCTTCATTAATTGCAATTGGTGCCATCCTGAGCCAAGTAGATAAAATCAGGGACAATCATCTGGTAGCTTATGTGAGCTGGACAATATCAACAGCCAAAAGAAATTATACTGTTATTGAGCATGAATGCCTTGTGGTAATTTACACATGTAAACAGTTTTGGGTGTATTTTTATAGAACGCATTTTAAAGTGGTGATGGATCACTCCTTGTTGAATTGGTTGCATAATTTATAGGAACTGGAAGGATGACTGGCTAATGTGCATTGAAGTTACAAGCTTACGATTATGAGATAGTCCATCAAGCAGGAGCTTCTCATCAGAATGTGGATGGCTTATCGAGGTTACCAATGGTCCAAGTGGTATACCAGCAAGCAGATGAGCTACTCTAGAGAATGATCGAAGGAGATATCAGAAATAAGAACCTGAAAAATCCAAGATGCACTTTGGAAAGTGATGGAAAACACTGAGACCAAGGATGGACAAGTTTTTAAGATGATTGGTGGAAAACAATTATATTTCCAAGACCGTCAGAACAAGTGGCAATTTTAAAGACGCACATAAGGTTGGGCAAGGAGGCCTAAGGAAGATGACCGACCACATTCACTAGAGTAATACTGGGAGTCTATCAACTACAATGTAGCGGATTATCTGTCTTGCTGTGTGGAGTGCCAGTTGCACAAGCCTCACAAGAACATGACTGGGTATTGACTGGTTCACCTTGGATTTGCTTGGCATACTGTGTCCATTGACGTGATGGGACCAATAACCATGAGTACAGGGGGAGTCATATACATTGTAGTTGTAATTGAACATCTGACTAGATGGGTTGAGATGAAGTCTCTGGCAAAATTGGACTCTACAAGCACTGCAAAGTTTATTCTGGATCAAATTTTATATTGCCACGGATGCCCAGAAGTCTTGTTGAGCGACAATAGAATGAATTTCATGTCCCACATGATTCTGAGATTGAATAAGATAATGGGGATCCAAGGATTCATGTCAGTACCTTACCAGCTGGAGACAAGTGAACTGGTAGAATGGGTCAGTGGAACACTGGCTGCAATGCTGAGGAAGATGGTTACAGGGAGAACTTTCACATGGGGAACGTACCTGAGTTTGTTGATGTTTGCATACAACATAAGACATCATATGGTGACAAGAAAAACGCCATTTGAGTTACTGATTGGAAAGAAGGCCATGTTACCACTAATTTTATATTTGGTGGTTGAACCAACATTGAGGATAAGTGCTGAATAGTACCCGATCTGATTGTTGAATATCCTGATAGATATGCAATTGCAAGCATTTAATACAACCTTGAAGAAGAGGATCAAGGAAGAAATGACAGACAATAAGAACTGACCGGCATTATTGGAATACCAAGTTGTAATGGACCAGTTCTTTCCAGTAATGGATAAAAGAATTGGGCAATACCAACCAGTAAATAGTCCACAAACTAGATAAAACCCCAGATAGTGCTCTGTAAGTCCGCATTCCACTATAATAAGGTTGAAGCCATCTTTGTATAATGGTTAGGATAATACTTAATCCTAACAATGATCCTTGACTCCAGGTGAGGGCCAATAGAGAATCCCTTAAGTGACTGAGTTCAGTGTCCTGGAGAAAGGCATTCATCATAGTATATTACTCAATAAAATTAAAAATTAAAATAATTTTTATTAAGATAATTTATGGAGCCAACTGATTAAGAACACAGAATTGAGGAATAAAATTCTATTTAATTCTTTTTTATAGTATGCAAATAATAATTTCTTAGACTTTTTTAAGTTTTTTAAATTTTTAGTCTGAAATAGTTGATAATTATGATTTTAAACATAGGAAAAAATTATTAGATAAAGGTTATAAAAATATAATAAATATCAGTGATTATTGACAATTGATAATCACTGTCAATAATCAAAATTCAGAAGGTCTACTTTTAGACCTGACAATCTTGTTTCAATCTAATTGATTTTTGTTAAAAATTTGGGACCCCTTTTATAGATTGATTTTGTATATGAAATGGATGAATTATTCCATTCGCTTGAAAATTACTCCATTTGGAACCCCTATAAATAGGGGTTTTTTTGAGGCCTGCATTTGGAGGAAATCTGACATTATTGTTGGATCAGTTATTAATGTTTTTCAGAATTCTTGAGCTCAGATTCATTGGATCCCTCAAGGTGGTACAAGGGCCTTCATTTAATATTGAATTTTGTCCCAATTTGGTGGTTTTTCTCTTATTATTATCATTAAAATTATTGTTTTGTTTGTTATTATTAATTCTAATAATAACAATGTGATGGTCAGGAATATCCTGTACCATCACACAAGTAGGCTAAAAAGTTGCCTATTGCAATATGCATGGTTTTGGAAGAAGAAACAAGCTAGATGTGTTGTGGTCAGGTCTGTTTAAGATTATTTCCAAAATGGCGATGGATGCCTACTCCATCAAGAACCTCTTAGATGATAGGATTGTGAATTGAGTTTATCATAAATATCTAAAGCAGTGGATTGAAGAAAAAATAATAAGAATAGCGTTCCCAAAGGACTGCTGAACCACTGAGATGGCTATGTCCTGATTATTTGGTTAAGTCCTAAAGAGGGACCACAGAACCAAAATAGATGGTTAAGTCATAAAAAGACCTCTGAACCATAAAAACTGGTAGGTCAGAGTATACTAGGAACAGTTTGTAGAATATATAAAAAGGATGGACCTCTGAACTGAGTCAAGGTCATGTCCCATAAAAAAGGAAAGAAAAACAAATTGATAAAGCATAATGGGAAAAATAAAAAATGCACAGAAAAAGATATATTTTTATTATTTTTTAATAGTTATCCTCAACTTGGGGATGATTTCACCTATGTTGCCTCTTGAAGGGAGGGAGAATGTATTGCAGTAGGAGTGAACAAACCATTGAAATCTATGTGAGATTGGATGCTAGTAAGGGCCAGACCTACTTGAAGCCAAGTTCATTGTTTGGAGGCTGATCCCTGGGAGAGCATGTCTAGGAAAAGAGAGATGGAAATATCAGTACTTGACAAATGTGATACCCCAGATCAGGGAGGGAAGCAACAGAACAAGAAGAGGCAGTTGGCGAATAACCCCAGATAATCATGATATGACACTGGAGCCAGAAGAATGGTCTTGAGCGCTTGCCAACTGGCTTTGTCAAGAAAATTGGACATATGAGCTGGCATTGAGCAAGGGATACTAAGAGGTGGTTGTCAAATCATGCCCTTGATCAAAGCCATCAGGGTAAGGTACTGATGGGACATTCCAGAAATGAGATAGTCATGTAGGGACTGGATGGCATCCTTCAGACAATGACTATGAGCTTCTTAGAAACAAAAGCAGAATAAGCGATGGAATCTGAGAAGAGTCTGAAAGCTTTGCGGTCAAACTTTGAAGAACTTGGCCATCAAAATGAAGGACATAGGCTGCAACATCTCAATCTTTGAGTTTTCAAGATAGAGGGGTTTAAAGCTATGGACAAAGCTTCAGTTACTCAGGTCCTCAATTTTGCGTAGGGGAGTGTAAAATGTTTGCAGTCTCCAATAACTAATTTGGTTGACAAAACTGCTGGTTGTTTTACCACTAGTGGTTTCCAACCCAAAAGGGGAGCCGCCATGCATCTTTATTTGCAAATGGGCCAAATAAAAGGATTATTAGTAATAAAAAACATTCCTAATATGGCACATCAGCTAACAGCCTAGGAAGCCATATCAGAAGGTGAGGAAGCTTTGGGGAAACTTTTGTCCAGCGCCTGCTTTAGCTGGAAGACCATGGTGGACAGCATTGGGGTGGTATCATCAGTGACATGGGGCATAGGGAGGTATAGTTTTAAGTTTTCTTCATTTATGAGGCCAGTGGTGTCCATCGCCTCAACTTATTGAGCAAGTTGATGCTCAGCAAAAGTGAAGAAAGCTGTCACACAAGTGAAAGACTTGATGCACTAGCATGTTTCAAATAATAGGGGTTGAAAAGAGAAGCTTAGCTGCATCAATGCAAGTGCGGCTTGCACTGAAAGTGAGCTCCTTAGTTTCATATTTTGCATCTTCCTTAAAATTATGGGAAAAATTGGGGACAGGAATACTTTTAACAAGGGGTCCATTACCCCATGAAGTTTCTGGAGAAGTAGGGTGTTGGCAGGGGCAGCTGCAGCATCAAATGCCATTTTTTGATATCTTTATAAAGTTGGAAAACTGTTTTGAGGTCAAAAATGGTGGGGACATGAATTGGAAAAGTCCATGAAGAACACCTCCAAAGCAAAATATGGTTTTATGTGGTATGGCCATTCCTCTTCATCAATCCATTTGAGAGCCTTGAATAAATTGGATTCAGTCAGAACTGGGACAGCCACTGAAATTGGGTCAGTGGCAGGAGCTGATTGGCCACGTGCTATTGACCATGGCAGCTCAGCTGAAACTGGTTCAGCCATCAACTCAGGAATTTATAATCCAGTCAAATTTGTATTCAAATTTTTAAAATTTTGTTTTTGATTGGCTGCCGCTTTTGGAGCAGCACCAAATTGCCCCAAGGTTGGGAGTGGAAGATTGAGATCCATTCAAAAAAATTGGGGCAAAAAGGCCACAGGCCTAACACCTGAGGGTTGAGCAGCGGAAGCATTGGAAGTGGAAACTTTGGGGCACTTGCACCTCAAGTGGTCAAGCTCAAAGCACAAAGGGCAAATGGCGCAGCTGTTTTTAATGCACGCCCAGAACGGGTGATCAGAGGTGGATCTGATCATGGTGCAGGGGGGGAATTATGAGGCAAGAATCACTATAAAATGGGCAGATTATTGCAAAGGCATGAGGACCTGCCAATTAATTCGCCCCATTGGGAACTATGAACTGCAACATGGGGTTTGCACAATAAATGGCCAAACCCTCCATGAGCTCATGGTGGAGGCGTTTGGGGGAGAGATGGGAGGGAAACCCAGCAAACTGGACCACCAAAGCGGCCTCATCTGGGAGCCACATGCAAATGGTGGGAATAGGAATTTTTAAAACTTGATTTGCAGCTTAGATGCTGTTGCTGCATTGGCTTCAGAGTGGAAGCTGAGGTCAGAGGACCCCTTAAAGTGGTAGAAATTAATGAAGCCGGCAGGTTTGAAAACTGCTGTGGCCATCTCAATGATGGCTGCACTTGCATATGGGAAAAGATTCCCATATTTGGCCCAGAGGCTGAAACGCAAATTGCTCTGTGGGAGCACCAAAGGGCTCTGGAGCACCGCCTAGGAGCCTGTGAGGTGGTGGGCCAAGTCCTGAGGGGGGTAATAACGCCTGGTAGCGTTAGGAGGGCTAGCAGAGCCAGCCTGGGCGCGCTTCAGCAGTGGCCAAAAGGTGCCAGATGGTGACGCACCACCACCTCAAGCTGGGGCAGTAGGCGTCAATTGCATTGATATCAGTAAGCTTTGGCTCAATTGAGCGGTTGTTTTTTGTATTTTTTTAAAAAGTCCAAATTTGGCTTCAATTTAGTTATCAAATCAATAAAGAGATTCGAACTGCTGGTTTATAGAATTGGCCAAGTCAGAAAAGGAACTCTGGAAGCAAGTTAAATCTGGCAATGAACAATTGATCAATAGCTGATAGCATTGCTTCATGAGGTTCAGTGATGATTGTAGGAGTATCTAAAAAAGGAGTTGAATCCAGAAGATTATCCAAATCTAATTCAGGAATCAATGACAGAGGAAGGATCGGCTGCGAGTCATTTGAGATGATTGCTAATCTGGTTTGGTTAGGGTTGGATACCATTTCTGGTAGTTATGCAGAAGGACTGGCTATGGGTACTTGACTGGGAGTATAAGTCTTAGGGGGACCATAGAAGAGATTTTGTCACGCAGATTAACTCATCAGTTAAAAGAGCCATGCATCTTTTTCAGACATGATGTTGAGCAGCTGGTGGTACCAAGATTCTGAATTTTACATACAAGCTGGATAAGAGGGGGGATGTCAGACTTTTTATAATAGTTGACATTATGCATTTTGATATCAATTAAGCTCTAATTTCAGAAAAATTAATTTAAAATTAATGAGATAAGCTCTTCATAGAAGAATTAAGAATGAAATGTGCAAAAAGTTATTATGAGAAAATAACAAGAGCAATTATAATTGAACATTCTTATTTGTGCCACAAATAAAACATTGATGACAGTAACCTCCTGTCAATGATGAGGAGGAAGATTAGGAAATCAAGGACGCCATTTTAAGAATCCTGAATATGACAACGGATCATATGCCCTGACTGGGGGAAAATGGAACCCAGGACTAGTATTGTCATGAATAAATCAATCAGCCCAGCATGACAGAGGGTTGTGGGGACTGCACTCTGAGGAGGTAGTAGTGAGGAGGAAGAGGAAGAGAACCGCATGCCAAAGGTTGTCCTGAGCAGCGCTGAGTGCAGAGTGAATGTGCTCCACTAGAAACCAAGAAATATTTTACCTGTTGTCTGAGGCAGTTTTCTCCTGTCCCAATCCTATTCTCACTGAAAATCTTGGCAAGAGGGGGGAATGTGTTAATTCTTGCCCACTTTTCAGCCATCTAAATTACCATGGATCTCTAGGTGATAATTTCCTATGGCAAGTGAATTGGATATCAGTTGACCTCAATTTCAGATTAATAATGTTTGGTAGATTTTTGGTAATTTGCCTGGTTCAGATCCATCAGGAGATCAATCCTGGTGAATGCTTAAGATCTTTGGGAAGAGTTGCCAGCAAATTGGGGGCATCTGATAGTTGTTTGATGATTAACTATCAGGTGTACCAATTGTGATTGGTTGGGTTTAATCACTGATCAATTAGGAATTTAAGGAGCAAGTTACGAGGTGAGTGATGCTGCCAGCAACTAGCAAATTGATCAGTTGGTTTGCAAACTGCCATAATGGGCAATAAGTCCCATTACCTAAGCAGGCCACTTTTAAAATATGGTTAGTTTGCAAGGATCAAGTGGAAAACGTTAGGGACACGTTTTCTGACTCTTTTCATTTTAGGTCTCAAGGATGTCCATTGAAGGAATCCTAACCAGATGGAGAAGACCATCGCTGGTGAGACTTCAAAGGGAAGTTCAATGGCAACAGCTGCCATTTCATGGCTGAGGCACTGACTGAAGGTTGGGCGCTGAATTCCCTCTATAAAAATCCCTTATAAGTCACAATAAAAAGGGAGAAAATAGCAGAATTCATTATTAATTTAAGTTCTATTCATCTTCAGGAAATTATTGCTTGTGTGCTTTAATTGGGGACTCTTTAGTAGGATAAAGAGTAAAGATAGAGGATCCTTAAGAAGAGAAGCTGAGCTTAGATGGGAATTTCTGTAGACTCTGTGAGACCAGAGGAAAAGCCATAAACTAGGGATCTGAGCGTGGATCAATTTAGGCGGATAAGGGTATAAATCCCTACTGAAGACAGCAAGAGTATTTCGAGGAGAAATACAGGTCAAGCGTTGGACCAGAGTGGGTTATCTATTCAACTATGGGTTAATAGTCTTCATACTATTATCACTTGACTATCATCTATTATCAGACAACACAAATTGTGCACACATCAAATCTGTGCAGTTAACCTCCTGGAAACTATCATTAGTGAAGAACCTAGGATTTTAACAGGGTCCTCTGCCAACTGCCTTAAGCAGATTTAAGTTTATCCTAGTTGTGATCAGCCACTTCACTTAGTGGGTCAAAGCTTTCACGGTCAAGATGTACACTGCAAACTCCACCGCTCGCTTCAGTATAATCAAGTTATTATGAGGCATGGTTGCCCTCAAGTTTTACTGTCAGACAACGGGAAACTTTATCTTGGACGTGGTGAGAAATCTGATGTACCTAGATGTTGTGGAGCAGCAGTTCACTACTTCCTACACTCCATCCTCCAACGGAATCGTTGAGCAAGTGAATGGAACCTTAAGAGGGATTTTAAGAAGATGTCCCTCAATTACAAGTCAAAAGGGATCCGTTGCTGCCCATAGTGTTGTTGGCTTACCGGCTGAGCCACCATGTAATGTTTGGGATGCCCCCTTTCAAAGCTCTGTATAAAAGAGAGGCAGCTCTGCCAACCCTCCTGTCATTAATTATCTCAGATGACCATAAGAACTGGCGCTTGGAAACTACCAGCAGGAGTTAGCTGATAAGCTTATAACTATTTAGCTAAAGGCTCTAAACAACATTGAAGCAAATATCCCTCAGAGCTAAGGGAGAGTCATAGTTGGACTAGGCTAAAAAGAATTCAGTCTGGAGACAAGGTTTCATTTTACCACCTTCTGGGAACAATAACAAAGAAGTTATGGGCCATTTGGACTGGGCCTGCCACTGCCTTAATGAAGAAGAGAGTTAAGTACTCCATCTGGGATGATGATACTAATGTTGTGTTTATTAGAGTACATGCCTGTTGTCATAAAATCGCTTTTCTGGTGACAGTGGGCTCTGCTGGCTCACAGGCCAACCAGTATGAAGACTGGTAAGCCCTTGCCATTTTGCCTTAGGCTCAGGACAGCAGCGCCAGCTGACCCCTTGGCATATCACCCGCGCCATTTGGGGATCCCCTAGATTAACCCCCAACCAACAAAATAGTTATAAACTCAAATCAAAAGGTAGTTTAGGCAAAGGGAGATATTTATTGAAAGAGAAGCTCCAGGTGTTTATACTATTTACAAAATGGCTACTGCGTCCATTACCAACCTATTGGCTTTCTGCAGGACCTTCCAGCCAGCCATTCTTCTCAGTCTTCTGCTACACTATTCTCTTCCCTGGCGTAAACTCTCTCACACCATCCTTCCTGATGACCAAATATTAGGTTTGGATCATCCACATTTGAGTTGCCAGTGAACCATATAAAATTAGTATATTAAATAAACAAATTTGGATTTGACCTTCAAGTTGACTATTGTGAACCAGAAACCTGCTCAGTAACTCTTTTTGACTCAGAATATCTTGGCATCTCGATAACATCACGTCTAAACTTGTCTCAGACAAATGTTTAGAAATTTCCTTATTCAGGTGATATTTAATTTAATAAGTATGAGATGCCAGAAACAACCTCAGCTACCTCAAACTCATAACTGTCAGATTTCGCCAACATCAATTAATTAGTACAATTGGAGCATCCTTGGCATGAGTCACCAGTTGTCAGGAAAACAGCAAGTTAATTTTAGACCAGCCTGCCAGTTGAAGTGCCAAAGCACCCAAATGCCAAACCTGAATGTCAGTGGCATTGCTGCTGATATGACAATTATGAAATAGGAAGGAGTTTTACCATTAAGCGCCCATGAGTTGTTATTGTGTATAGGAACCTAGCAACAAACCAGTTAAACATGTCCATGGGTCGAGTAGGTTGTAGAAATATAAATGGGGAGGTGGTTTATATTTAGATATAATAAAAACTGGAATTTTGTATAGAAACTTATATTGGAAAGTGAAATAAAAAAAATTGATCAACATTTTCCTCAGTGCAATGCAACTGATTAAATAGTGTTCAACTTGGTAGTATGTCAAAGCAGGGATTTGGACCCTCAAGTTTGACCTAACCTGGTAAATATTAAAAGGAAGGGGAAATATTGACTTCAATCTGAACAGACATCAAAAGAATTGGTGGTGGGTCAAGTCACTATCATTTCACCCATGAATGCCTGACTCAAGACTTTACTGCATTTTTGAAATTAGTGTGATGGTGTTTGGACTGATGGGCAACAGGAGTCCCCAGGGCTACCCCCACATAGGGATGGTCCCAATGGGTCAGAAACAGGGTTGGGGTGACCAACCCACCCATTTCCAGTTGCTGGAGTGTTCATTCAGCCCAGCAGGATTCCTTGAGCAAAGATCCCAATATTTGTGATGATGGTTTTAAATTATTGGAAATCATCCCAATGGTGATACATGCCCATCAGGAATAATTCCTAATGATTTTGAGAGGAATTTTGGATCAGCAACCATACTGCTTGATGAATTGATGCCATCAGAAATTTTGACTGAGGATTTGATACTTGTCCCAATCTGACTATTAGTTGCTCACCCATGGACCTTATTTTCATAAATTTTGGACATCTCAGCTTCAATTCAATGTTTTCACACAAATTTTCTTGATTTAGAAAATTAAAATTGGCGGTGGCAAGCACTGGAACTGGTGGATAAATCTTCAGAGGAAGCGCTGCTACTCAACATTCATCTACCACATGGGCGAGGTTGCCCTGTGTGATGAGGGGTACATCTTCCCTCTTCAGACCCATTTTGTTAGGAAAAGGAAAAATATCTTAATCCATGCAGAGGGGACGTTCCCCTTAACTTGCATTGGTACTCCAATTTAGGCAGTAAAATTATAGTCAGATGGTCAATAGCAAATACATCAGGCTTTCCGCTTGAAACTCCCACAACAGTTATAAATGGCAGTTAGCATCAAACACAGATTCTGCTGATATACTAAATTTAACTAATTGGATTATCCTGAACTATTAGTCACCAGTGATCCTTATACTAATTTGGGGCCACTGATTGACCCCACTTGAACCTAACTTCCCAACTTTTCAGGAACTAATTTCAGCTCACCCAAATTGAGGAGCAACTAACCAGCAATCATATCAAACACTATAAAATTTAGTCAATGAGCCATTATGCCAGGATTAGTCATATCCTCCTAAGATAAAGATAAACTATTGGAGGGTTTCATCCAGTTAAAATTACTACCATGTTATCTCAGATCATTCCAATATCTTAACTTGGGAAGGGAAGTATCACAGATGAAGCCATGACTGGTTCATAAGATCATTCCTTGACTAGTAGAATGGCTTGAATTAACCTTAAGATGGTGGAGGTACAGGTGATCAAACCACTTCAGATGGGGGCAAATGAGCCCCCTTTATAGATTTTGGCAAGCAAAAGAATTTTTGGCAATATCATGATAATGTCATGTGAAAGAAGTTTTGCCCTGATAGGTCAGAGAATCTAATTTATGATGATGGTGATGCCCCTAAAATTACTATGAAGATTGAATCCCTTAAATACCTTTGGGGGGTCTGAGATAATTTGCATGCTGCTAATGATGTTATGATGAGCAGACCAAGTTACGCCAATGTGAGCGTTTGAGGATCAAAAGTGATTATTACCAAATTTGAGCAACCATCTAATTTTGAGTATTTCTTAAACCCATGATGTGAGGCAAATCATAGGAGTGCCCAACACTCAACCCTAATGTTAACCAGAGTATTACAAATTTGGTAATCAACCAATATTACAAGATGAGACAATTGCCAACACCCAGAAGTGGGGGATAATGAAAGGGCCCCTGAACATCCAGGTTCATAGATAACCACCGTGAGAAGGAGCTCGTGGCCACAGGAATTTTCCCAAATAGCTGGGGCCACTAAAGCGATTAGGAGATATCTGATTAGGGGAACTTTAAAATTCCCATAGTGAAACCCATATTTACAATTATTTCTCAATATTTTTATTCATCTTTATATCTTGATTTTCCCTTTAGTATAAAATACCTCACAATTTATCTAAAAAACCTCTCCACCAAATCTCAAGTTTATCATTTCACCTGCACTTACAGATGTTGATGTGATTTAATTACCGGTAATCAGTCTGGGATTAACCAGAATACAGGATACAGTAACCAGCCTGGGATCTACTCTGTTTGGACAAGTATACTCTATTATTGTGGATACTATGGAGCCAAGCTGCCAAGGTAGAGGATAGATTGGCTATGTTGAATCCCGAGGGCCAACGTATACAAACATGTCTAATAGTATCACCAAAGAGTTTCGCCATGGGCACAAACTTATATTAAAGTGATCGATGCTACAAGGGGTTAGCATCCGAGGAGAACTTTCTCTATGAGGATGAATGTGATCTTAGCAAAGGTCATCTGGTGCCTAATCTGCATGGAGTCGATCCCCTGAGCGGTGAGTCAGCCTCTCATGTAAAGAGAACTGAGAACGGCGAGCTGGCTGCTACTTTGATGACTTGACTTTCTAGAGGTATCATACTAGTTGCCAGTAACTTCAATATACCAAAACTTGTAGGCGCATCAGCCATAACCTTTTAGATATACCTATAGGAGTTCCAAACTAGTAGCAACTTAAATGGTATAAGTTGATGAATAGAATAATGTCACACTCTCACAACTCAAACCAACGCTTTTTGCTAATTGGGTATTAAATTACCAAAGGTCAACTATAAAACCTTAAACTATTTCTTATAAAGTACCTTTTAATGTTACTAGTCTTTATAATAATTTATTCACTCCGTTAGTTTTTAAACTTAACCTCTATTGGCTCCAGTCGCGTTTCCTGCATTCAAACATGAATTGTTCATATTTAGTAAATAAAACCCTGAGAACTCATGTAGCTGTCGCAATTCATTACCCCCTCATCTGACTTTGGTATGGTAGACGGCTCCTATGATGAACAGTATAGCCTTGGCTTTTAATAAAAAGTTTAACGTTTTAAATATCGGTTAGTCAATTTAAAACTGGAAATCCCTACTCATCATGATTCATTTCACACTTTTAAAAGGGGGAGGATTTGGTGTGAAGAAGGTTTATTGTTAAAATTTGGTTATGATATAACATCCTATAACAAACATGGGGTTCAACCCTTGTGCCAACCTGATAATTAGGTTAGAGGTAGACCCAAAGTAGATATCGTTGGTATGAGCTTACCAACCTGTTTATTATCTGATGAAAAAATTGGTAGGGTATAGCAAGTCAAGTTTGTCGAGTGTCCACCAATAACTTTTTGTATGTTGTATAACCCAGTTGAAACGTAAAATAAAAGTTCCATGCGTCAAGGTTTAACCCTTTTGCCTAGTTGAATGGTACAGTTTTAAATTTGGTTTATGGTTTGGTGATATGATAAACCTTTTAGATGGGGGGATAGGGTTACCGGTTATTTAAACTTTATCGTTTAAAAGTTTAGCTCTATAGATCTGATTAACTCCAAGTTGGATATTTATTTAATTTTTATCTTCAGGGTGGGCTGATTGACCGATCCAACTATCTTAAGTTTAAAGGTTTGTAGTTACGATAAATCTGGTGGAGGTATTTAAATACTTTTTTGATTAAAAATAGCCCACGTTTGGCGTAATTTTTTGGGGCGGAAGGATAAGGTTCAAGTTGATAGGTTAGAATCCTTCAATAGGGATTGATAGTTACTTGAGATTTAAACTAAATGTGGATCCTAGGCATTAAAAACTTTTTGTTCTACTCAGATGAGCTTTCATTAAGGCCATTCAAATCTTTAAACTGGAGGTATGCTAAGCTATCTTAACTACTGCCATCTTATAAATCAAGTGTTTAATCTCATAAGGTAAGCTTGTTGAGATTTTAGGTGAAATGGCTACGATTATACACCAGTTTGGATTTCGAGTTTGTGGTGATAGGGTTGTATGGCCATTTATTACTTTTACTATCCTACTGACAAATCATACTGGGGAGTTGGGTTCCGATAAAGATATGATTTTTATTTCACCGAAACCAATGATCTACTTAATAAAACACATTCACTGACGTACTGACTGACATCTGAAACCTTCGAGTCTGATAGGGTCAATCTATTTGGGTGAGTGGGTGAGAATTGGCGAATCTTATCGAATCTGAAATTATCGAGCCTGATGGGTTCAATCTATTTGGGCGAGTGGGTGAAGATTGACAAATATCATTGAATAATTCACCAAATTGCTCACCTGAAGCTAATCGATTCTAATAAGTTTAATCTATTTGGGTGAGTGGGTGAGAATTGGCAAAAATTATCTGATAATTCACCAAATTGCTCACCTGAAACTCAACAAAAATCAGTATTAGAGTTTAAGTAGATTAAGTAGTTAGGATAATCAACTCACCAGCCACGAGAGCAACAGTGGAGCTGTTAGTCTGAGTGGCTCGAGAGTAGTGCTGGCACAGCCTATAGGCTACATGTGAGCTTATCATCTGATAAACTTTAAATACTGTAGTGAAGCATGGGTATCTGGATGTTAGTTTAAATTTTAAAAACCTGCCTAATTTGGTTCACCTAATTAATCAAATACCTTTGTCAAGTTAAGTAGAAGTTGATTTAGTTCTTTGGAAGATATGTCATATACTCAATGATTTTAAGTATAAAGAGATGTTTCGGATAGCAGTTTGGTGTTATTTGATTGATTCGATAGGTTTTTTTTGTTCAGCCGAGTGGTTGATGGCTTTTGTTTGAATCGATAGGACACAGTTTAGTTTTGAGGGGTGATTAGTTATTGGTTGTTTTGATAATTTCAGTTAGGTTTGCCTAAGTGGTTGGTGGTTTTTGGTTGATTCGATTGAGCAATTGGATTTGGCTGAGTGGTTTTGTTTGTCTATAATATAAAATCTAAATTAATAGATTGAAAATCTTTAATTTTAGACACCGTAGCGAAGCACGGGTAAACGGCTAGTTGGTTTATAAACCTGTTTGTAACTTTGTAATTTTTAACTAAGTTGTAATTTTGTTGATAAGAATGATTCAATATTACTTTATGGTAAAAAACTTAAGTGCATGATATATGCCTTATGGCTGAAGGTTATTAGAAAATTTATTAACAAATTATCTACTGTCATAATAGGATACTATCATTGTGTTTTGTCATTTAACTTTTAAAAGAATAATATCTGAGATGGGCAGATTACTTAAGTAATGGTTGGATTAGCCTAAAACTGTGTATGACAGCAGGCAAGTAGCTGGTAGATAGATTCAAATTTATTTGATTTATATTAAATTAGTTAGCATTTTAGTAGTGGTGGTTTAGGAAATCATCTTATAAATAAATCATTATAAATGCATCTTTATTTCAACACCTATTCCTAGACTATTTACAAATCTCAGATAAACTTGACACAAATATTCTATGAAATATATACTAATTGTTCAGTTGACTTGATTAGTCCAATGTTTTAAGTATAAGATTGGCAGTTTTTACTTATTTAGTTTTTATTTTTTAGCACTAGGTGGTCCCAACCTAAAGGGGGATACACCAATCTAACTTATTTAGTTTTTATTATTTAGTTAATTTTATCAGTCAATTATATGGTCAACTTTCAAATATCTATCAATATCACCTCATTTTATTTATTTGGTTGATTTAATTGGTCAACCTATACTAAATTTACTGATCGCCATCTACAATTATTCATTTTAGATTAGTTGATTTTATTGGTCAACCTATGCAAAAACAGTCCACACCCATAGTAATTTAGGCTCGTCAGTTATAATCTCATACTTGAACATACCCCCAGC
>JAKSZP010011493.1:0-16812 GCA_022478985.1 Massospora cicadina | reverse complement strand
CTATCCACAGGGAGAGGAGGTGGCATGAGAAAGATGCTGCTCCCATCAATATTGTTTTGGTCGCAAAACTATGGGGTGATAGTATGCATGAACCAAAACTTTTAATTTATCAACAAAAATTCTTTCCTGAATGGCCACATACTAGCTGTAACCTTCTCATGGCACACCAAAGTACACACAATAGCCAATTTGTATACACTGAACTGTGCACCAGACTAAAGAGAGATTTTAACAGCTATAACACAACTAAATCTCCTAACAAGCACTTTTATCATGGGAGACATGAACTGCTGAATTAACCCAGATACTGACCGATGGCCATACACAATGGAGATACCACAAGGGCAAGAGGAACTCTATGTCACAGATATCCCTGATAATCGCACCACAAAAATTCTGTCACCAAATTCAAAAAATTCAAAAACTACAAAAATCATATTTTCTAACCAATGGCTAGTTTTGGTGTCCTACAAACTGGTAGAACCAAGTACATAAGCACCCAGATGGTGCAGAATATGCCCAGAAAGTTTAGATGACTCTGAATTTCAATTATGGATGGAGGAAATATCCTCACCCGGAATTTTCAAACACCTTTCTGCTTGGACCCACTAACCACCTGGGGAAATTAAAAATCAATAACCCAACAAATCAAACACACAATGTCTAGAAGACACAGGGCAGCTTCAGTAATTATCAAGCACACTTGTCAGACTTCAACCACTTAGATAAAATGTCCCGTGAACAGGGTACAGACTGGATGGGTCACAGATGGGCGGTGGTATCATGGAAATGGCAGAAGAAGTTTAGACTGGCCTGCAAGTCAGGATGCGTAAGAACCCAAAAAAGCAAGCCAGAATGCCAGAGGCATTGCCACCCAAATGACGTTGTATGGAATCGGGCATTGGGAAAAATAAATCGTTGGTGCAAGACAATATTAAAGAGCAACCCAATGACAAACCACATTGAGGCCACCTCAGACATTGGAGGTCTTACTGCAGGGGGTGGTACCACATGTATGGCTTTGATAAGGTCACTGGTAGTCAGAATAAAATCAACCAGGGAGACAAGGCACAGATCCTTGCCTGAAGATGGTGGATATAAGGCCACAAGATCCCAGTATATTGTTGGCGAAAGTTCATAAGTTATGGTAAATTTCCAGAAGTATCTAGCTTGCTGAATCCAGTTTACAACGGTAGGGGCATAGTGACCATTAGTACTGGTAGAGCCCATCCAGTATACGGACTGACAGGCCATCAGAGAAAATCCACCAGGGATGCGGCCAGAAAGATATCAATAAAATCAAAGTTGATAGTTTTGAGGGAATAATTTTATTGTAAAGGAAAGGAAGAAAATTGACTAACAATTTTCTCAGTGCAATGCAACTGATTTAATAGTGGTCAATTGATGCCAGGACAATCCAGGATTGAGACCCTCTCTTTTGACCTAACCAGTGAATTATTCAGGATTGGGGGCAGATAAGTTCACTGGGAACTGACATCAAGGGATTTGGTGGCAGACTGAGTCGCTGTCAGTTCGACCTCAAATGCCCAAACTGAGGCTCAACTACATTTATGATAACTGATGCAACAGCATTTAGCCCGACGAGCAGCAGGAATCCCCCAAGGCCACCCCACATAGGGGCAGTCTAATTGGTTGGGAATGGGTTTGGGATGCTCAACCCGCCTGTTCCCAGTCACTGGGCCATTTGTTCAGTCAAAAGCGTTGCATCAGCTGCAACACCCAATTTGCTGAAAGGGAGCTTCGAACCCTTGTCAATGGTGTATGATGCTACTACCTGCATGTCAGAGATCATCCCTGACGATTTTGGGAGGGGGTTAATTTTTACAATCATGTAGTGTTGGCTGAATCAAAGCCTTTGGAGATTCTGGCCAACAAATTAGTCTTCATCCCTTTTTGACTATGTGGGATCTGATCATTGGGCATGTTCCCACTTGATTTTGGACCTAATGACTTCATTTCAGCAATTGTGGCGCAAATTTCACTGATAAAATGTACTAATTCTGCTGAGGGAAAGGTGGGCACTAAGGGAGGAATTCAAAAAGTAAGGGCTGTTACCCAATGTCATCTACCACGTGGGTGAGGTCGCCATGAGTGATGAGGGTTACTGTCACCCTCTTTGGTACCTTCTAACTCAGAAAATGGAAAAGGGCCTGATCTACACACAGGGGATGTTCCCTGGGACTTACAGGAGGTCTCTGCTTGGCTAAACACTCTGAATTGCAAAAACCATCACCAATTTGGAGTTCAATAAAGAGCAAAAAACATAAAAATTAAACTTGCTTTAGCTATTTTTTCCGCCAATTTGACACTTAGAGAAATATGATAACTTGCATACAGGTCCAATGACTGGACAAATCCATAGTGGAAACACCTGAAGAATTCGCTCATAAGGTCACATGTTTTATAAAAATTTGTATAAATCCAAACTGGTCAAACTAGAAAAAATTAAAAAATTCCTTGCAAGTGCACATATCAACACCACATATTAAAATAATAATTTGAACAACCTAATATCATACAAAGAATTATGGGAAGTAGTATATGGTGCAACAAGAGGGAAATGCCCTGGACCTGGGCGGATTCCCTATGAATTTTTAAAAAAATATTGTACTAACATATCTAATATTCTTCTAGCTTCCATGAACAAGTGTATTATGGAAATATGCCTCCTGCCTGGAGGCAAAAACCCTACACTGTCACCTTAATCAAAAAAGGAGACATACTAATCATATCCAACTGGCGCTTAATATTTTAACCAACATGGACACAAAAATATTCACAAAAAACATGGCCAAATGAATAGGAGATTTTACAACTGACGCGATATCCCATCACAATATGGATCTGTTCCAAGGAGATCCATATGGGACAATATTTACATAGTTGCAAACGTCTGCTACTCCAAAACCTCTGGAGCGCTTGTCTTCTTGGACCAACAGAAGGCATACAACAGGGTAAACTGGACCTATCTCAAGGCCTGCTTTCAAAAATCAAACTCCCAAATAGATTCATAAACTGGGTGATGATGTTCACGGAGTCAGCCACAATGGCTGTGCAGGGAGCAGGATTCTTAACTAACCCAGTCATCCCACAGCGAGGACTCAAGCAAGGAGACCCTTAAGCCCTCTATTTTACTATTTTAGCATGGATCCTCTAATCCGGAATACAAATACACTTCTCAAGGTAATCAATGTCAAGGACCAACCACCAGTGAAAACGATGGCCTTCACTGATGAATGAGAGGTGGGAATATTCAACAATCAGGTTTCTTGAAGAATTGAGAAGGTAATACAAGTTTACTCAGCCATAAGCAACGCATCACTTAACACTGTGATAACGGAAATAATACTCCTGGGAAAATATCAAACCCATTGGACGACATATACCCAGGCTCCAACAAACCAACACAACATCAAGACTCCTCACCAGACATAGGAGGCGAAAATCAGCAATAACCCCACTGAACTTCCCTTCACCACCAAGCTGACAGTTGGACCTGTCCGTCACTTGGGGGTATGGCTAGAAGCAGGAGGTTACGCCAACTCCATGATGGAAAATCAACTCCTAGAAAAAATAGCAAAACGCATTGCCTCCTTACATGGACATCAAACAGGTTTAACAGGAAGGGTCACGGCAGCCAACTCTATGATTCTATCAATCATATGGTATATGGCCCAGGCAATTGCTTTCTCACCGACTTTCTTTAATACAATTCACGCCCCATTACAAGGATGGCTCTGGTCCAACCACAACCCCCCTGTACGCCTTATTACCATATTTGCTCTAGAAGGAATGGAGGTATGGGGATTACTAATTATGTAAACAAGTGACCCATATACTAGGATCCTGGATAGCTCAGGTGACTAGACCAGATCTTCCAGATAGACATTGGGCCAGAACAGTAAGATATAACTTTACACGAGCACATCAATTAAGAAACCCAGATCACCCAAAAACATTAATCAAGTATCTGGCATCCCATCCTACAGCTGCAGGACCACATGGAACTCCTACACATTTCAAACGAATACTCCTAGCTATGAAAAAAGCGACGTGGCGGATCCACATATGTGACCAAACCAGTCACCAAGGACGCCCAAGGCTAACTCACAGACGAGAATCAATGACCAAGTAGTCACAGATAGTATATTATGCAGAATTTCAAATACCATAGCCAGGATTGACTATCTGGACTATAAGGATATACAATACAACATGGAGACCCAAAGAAGAGTATGGAGATACACATCACCCTCTACTTCAACCCAGGATAAGAGCGCATGTGTGGAGATGCATGAGGAGAGTATACCGCACAGCAGAACAGGAAAATGCCACTCACCCCTCATGTACAATATGGTGTCAGTATGGAAGCCTGTCCCACCATTTAGAACAATGCACACATCAGTGGCTTTATGGAAAGAGGACATGCGCCTATTCTGCCAAGAAAGTGTACAACCATTAAGCCTATCTAAGAACATGTTTTCTATAAACATGGACTCTCCTATTCACCCATCCCTCAGGGCGTTAATAGTAGCAATAACACTATGGATGATCCATATGATAGTACTGGAATCGTTTACAGGAGCAACGCCTACAATTCAAGAAGTCATTAATTGTTTCCACTGCCATATACTGGAACATTTCCAAGAATGGTTTTTTGAACACATGACCCCACATAACAGAAGGACAATCAACACATAGTTCCCCATATGGTTCCTAAAGGATGATTCTTTCCTTCACACATGCTGCATCCAAAAATAAGCCAGCATAACTCCCCTATCATCCTAAACTTGGTGACCCTGGAGACAACAAGTGGGGCCTTGAACCCTCTGGGTTGTCTTTTAATTTTCAAATCTCATTAGTTTATCCCCTACTATATCAGAAGTGCTTGTCCCCTGGTTGACCTTCCCCAAATAAATAAAACTTCACCTCCCAAATTCTTCCAAAGCTAAATGAGTTGATGGCCATCCGCATGGTTTTGATGACACCATGACACCCTGAGTCTAATGGGATAACTAAGCAAGTTGATGGAACCTTGGTGAACATACTATGGAAGTTAATAATGGATTGACCTTCTGATTGTAGTTCCCTTCTATCCACCGCCATCTTTGCTTATAATATTAGCTATCTTTCTGACATTAGAGAGTCCTATTCAATTTTTATATGGACTGCAACCTGCTCTACCTGCGCTGCTCTATGTCTGCATGGAATATATTAGCAGAATGGGTCTTCAACGCTATGTGACCAGTCTAACAAATAGCTGATCAAGCTTCAAACTGAAGCGTACTCATTTAGCTTATCCAAGAAGATAAATAATCAGGCTGGCAATCAGGTACAGCGTAGCGGGCTATCCCAGTTCAAAGATGGAGTTATTGTTCTATACATGACCAACTCAGGTTCAGTTAAAAGCATAAATTGGCCAGCGTATGGATTGGTCCTTTAAAATTATTGTGAAGAAAGGTGGCAAAGCCTAGACTATTAAGGACCCCACAAGTGGTTAGATTATTAACTGATTGCACGTGAAGTTCCTCCAGGCATATGAACAATAGGAGACTTATTGTCCAGTCAAGGGGGTCTTGTCAAGACCTGATATGACTGGACAATAAGCCTAAAAAAGCCACGGTTGACTGGCTAGAATCTGCTGACCTGATTTACATGATACAAGTATTTGAGCGCCTTGGGATGAGGCAAATTTGGGTCAAGAATAGTAATTATTCAATTGCCTCCAAATAAGGCAATAAAGTAATTTAGAGCCATGATGAATATTTAATAAATCACCTTAAACTAAGGCGATAGTGAAGATAGGAATATTATCCCTGTTGGGATCTCACAGTTAAAATGAACTAATGAGGATACAGCGGTAAAGAATAGCAAAGCAAAAGGATTGGTATTGACTAAAGTCGCTGATATATAAGTGAGATGAGAAGATTGAGAAGGAATGTTGCTAGTAGGAAAGTGTAGAACAGATCAAAAGGAATCTGCTAATATTAATTTAGATAAAGAAGTGTGGTCAGAGAGTATTGATTCATATTTTATTAATTTATTTACATTTGTTTTAAAGACCAACAATCCTCACATCATCCGTCCATTTCTCAGTGGGTTTGAACCTGTGCGACCCTTATGGAATAACTCAATTTAATTGCCAAAATTATAACAAATCCTATAAACTTGATTGCCCTGTGTGACAAGGGGGATTTACATACTCTTTGGACTTTTTTTGTTATGAACTAGAAATGCTTTATAGTCCAAGACTATGGGAAGCTCCACCAGACTTACATTATCCTTTCCTTTTCCAAGAGGTGAGCACCTCCACTAGGAAAACAGAGTCATGGCGATGTTCTTATGAGCTTCCCAGTAGCTTAATCGCCATCAGCATTGCAACCTTTGTGGGGCGGAGAGCCTTAGGGTGATTAGTATGGAATGCTTCAACTAACTCAGAACAGTTTGAGCATTCTCAAGCACCAACCCAGCTATTCTCGTAGGCTAGATAAACTTTTGAAGTGACAAAAAAATTGGATGGTGTGATCAATAGGAAGCCAAGATAGCATTGATCTTGGCCTCTTCTGACCCCTCAATCATGATTGATTCAGGTTCCAGTGAAATTGGGACCTTGAACGGGACAATTGGGATACATAGAATATGGGGTGTTGCTTCCAATGAGACGGCAACTACAAGCAGAATGCACCATTCCCCATTTTCTATTATAAAAAAGGTGCCTTTAAAATTACTGGCAAATTTGTGAGAGGGCACTTAGATTCACAAGTGGCGCGTGCCCATCCTACATGTGACCCCTCCTTAATATCATGTGCTGAAAGGCGCTTCCAGTCAGCAAACTTCTTATGTCACTATTATCCTTAGTTAGTTGTTCATGGAACAAGGACTGGGTGGCACGGATTTGCTGTGCATGATCAGCTGCAGCCAGAACATCCAGTTTAAGGCACCTTCCTACTGAAAGCAAACGGTTATAGCCTAAAGTGGCTTCATAGGGTAAGAAGCCTGTAGACACGTGGGTTTCAAGTTGTATGAAAACTGAACAAGCGGGAGATTTTCCACACAAGTATTCTGGGCCGCCACAGCATAACACTGGATATTACTCTAAAATTTATTTTACACGCTCAGTTTGGCCATTTGACTTGGGATGGTCTGATGTCAAATGACATGGCGTAATTCTAAAATTACCAGCAGCTCATTTTAGAATTGCATCATATTCTTGAGTGCTACAATCACCGTTAATTTTTGCAGAAACCTAAACATGGAGAACACATATTTCACAAACAGTATGGCCATCTCCTTGGAGGTGTTGGCCAAGGGCAGGGTATGAAGAGGGCGAATTTTGGTGAAGCATTCTATGACTACCATAAAATTCATAAACCCAATGGAGATTGGTAGCTCAACAATGAAGTCTACCAACAAGGAGGTCCATGGCTCTCTGTCTGCTGCATAGGGTGGAGGATACCGTTTTTGCTTTATCTTTCTGCCTTGGCACACGTGCATGTCACACATTTGAAATTCATGATGGAATATATCTTGACATGCCAGGCCAGTTATAAGCCCACTTGTTCAGGTAAAGACACCTCTTATTGGCCAGATGCCCCACTGAAGGTGGTTGTGGTGCACATTTTTGACTTGTCACAGAGGAGGGGTGGCACCCACAAGTGCGATCTAGATTGTATAAGACCATAACAAAGGAATAATATGAGTGCTTGTGAGTCAGGAGTGCTAACTAAATCCAACAACACCAATCCTTCCATATAAGATGTTTGGTCCACTAGGACCCTAAAATCAGGGGCTCGTCTAAAACCATATATGCCACCAAAATTGCATGAGGATCAATAGCTAGAATTTGTGCTTGTGGTATTACCTTAATAAGATTTCTCTCATCCTCCTTTAAAAGACAGAGTTCTGGGTTCTGACTTAGAAAGTCAGGGAGCACATTCACCGCTCCCTTTACAAACATGTACTTAAAGGTGAAGCTACATAAGCTATAACTTTTCAGAATCTTGTCTGTGCGCCATCTTTTGCAGCTTGCAAAAGTATAGGAGAGCTTGGTGATCTATTAATATGGTTACCTTGTGTTGTGCACCCTGTAAAAGGTACCGCTAGTGAGTTAGGGCCCAAGCCATGGCGGCCAACTCTTTGTCATTGATGGCACAGGACTTCTCAGTAGAAGTAAACTTAAAGGAGAAATAGGTGACTAGATGTTCTAAACCATCATGCTCCTGGATCATAACAGCCCCACCATGGCAGAAGATTCATCACATGCTACAATATATGATATAGTGGGGTCCACATGTTTAAGGACGTGGAGCGATACAAACACCTCCTTGATTGATTAAAACGCACGTTGGCATTCAGGAGTCCAGTGGAAAGGAACATTTTTGCCTGTAAGAGGGTGCAGAGGCACAGTCAACTGCGAGAGTGCTAGAATAGTTTAAGGAAGCTTATGGTACCCAGAAGCTCCAAAACTGCTTCTGAGTCATGGGTGCAAGCCGCTTTCATATGGCTTCAAGGTTACCAAGTGTAACGGTGTATTCATCTTTTAGAATTAAGTTACCCAGGAAAGTAACTTCTTGGTAGAATTTACACTTGTATGGCCTAACGAAATGACCCGCCTTATGAAGTGTATCCTGAATTGCCTCCAAATCCCTCTCATGCTGCTCATGGGTGGGCAAAAGAACCAAGATATTGTCAATATATGCCACTAAGCAGGTTATTCTGATGTCACACAGCACACTATTGTTCATTCATTGAATTATAAAGGGGCATTTTTCGGCCCAAATGGTAAAACCCAAAAACTAGAATATAACTCTCCTTATCCAAATTGCGGTCAGCCATTCCTGGACTTCAGACACTCAAATTTGGTTAAAGTTATCTATAAGGTCAAGCTTAGACTTACCAGAGACTTTATGATCACCTGACCAATGGTTTGCACCAGAGGGAGGTGATAGGGTCATGCACTGTGTTATTTTTCAGGTTTCCATAATATACACAAGGGCGCAGCATAATGAATTTTTTTATAGAAAATGGGCGAGGAAATAGGGGACGTCTCCTTAAACGTCCAACCCTTATTGAAAATATGGTCTAGCCATTCATCCAAGGCCCGTTCTCCTCTACCAAATAAGGGTACAGCGGGTAATTTATATTAACCACAGCCACCATCATAAAAAAACAAGTAAAATTTAGTTTGTGGCACAAGATAGTTCACTTTGTTTAAATTTAAAAATATCTTGGAAGGCCATTGTAAGTCTTGGGGAATGTCCTTTGGCCCTCTATTGGGTCATCTTCCCATTCCAAAATATAAAAATACCAGATAGGATGGTGGTACCTCTCGGTTGGGACCATCTAGTACTAAAAAAAGATGGTGGTACCTCTCATCTCTCATAATGATTTTGATTAAGTAGTAGATGAGCGATGGGTGACAGCCCTTCCACTTTGGATCCCACCCCCAATACCCACACTCACCTTGACAGAACTGTTGCGAGGAATTAGTGAAATCTGTGCCAAGATTACTGAATTGAAATTGGTCAGATTTAATTTGGGTGGTAATCTGACTGATGGCCAAAATTTAAATGGCTGTAAAAGCTTAAAGAATGAGATATTGGTTGGATCTCCTGATGGCTCCAATTTGATCACTAAACCAGTAGAACAAATAGTGTGCACCATCAACGAGGGTTTGAAGCCCTCTGATAGTAATTTGGGCGTTGTGGCCAATGTGCTGCTATTGACTGAACGAACGGTTAAATGACTGAGCGCGGGCAGGTTGGCCGTCCCAAACCAATTCCCAACCAAATGGACCCATCCCTATATGGGATGGCCTTAGGGAATCCCATCACTTGTCGGGCCAAATGCTGTTGTGCTAACCATTAATAACGTAGTCAAGCCTTGGTTCAGATGTTTGAGGTCGAACCAACAGAGACTCAGCCTGCCACCAAATTTTGCGATGTCATTTACAAAGAATAAACCCGCCCATTCCTGAAAAATTCACCAGTTAGGTTGAATTGTGGGTCCCACTCCCATCTCGTCACTACCCAATTGACCACTATTTAATCAGTTGCATGGCACTAAGAAAATTGTTGATCAATTTTCTTACTTTTCTTTCCAAATAAGACTTTACCAAAAAACCAAATTTTTATTCTTCCTTTCCGCCCACATCCCAGATGGCATTTCCCTGATGGCCCATCAGCCTGCACTCCGGGTGGGCTTTACCAATTCTTTTGGTCACTATGGCTCCCTCCATCGCCAATTGGGTTCAGAAAGTCCAATATTTTTGGCTTTATAACCCTGTTCTCATGAACTTCTGGCAGCAATACATGGGGATCTTATGGCCTTATGTCCATCAATGGAAAGAAAGAATCCATCTCCTTATCACCCCCAATAAGATGCTCTCACATGCCAAAAATCTCGTCGAAACTATTACAGTAATTCCACCCCCTGCAGCTAGTCCTACTGAGGTGGGAGTGGGTTCAGTGTGGTTTGTCGTTGGGATACTCCTCACCTTGTTGTTGCACCACCACTTCGTGGTTTCAAATTTCCTGACTCCATATCAAGTCATATGGTTGGCAATGCCTCTGGCATTCTGGCTTGCTTTTTGGGTGCTCACGCATCCTGACTGGAAGGCCAGTCTAAACTTCTTCTTCCATTTCCATAAAATAATTGACCAACCATTATTTCCAGCCACTTCCGCCTTGGTTTTCGAATTGGGCGCCACAGTGGTTACTCTCTACCAGATGAACGTGCAATCAGTTGTGTGCTGTTTGTTGTTTGTTTAATCACTTTCTGACTTTGGGAAGAAGCATCCACTCTAATTTGGGAAACCTTATTCAACCCACCCAAGATGTGCAGATTGCATCTCCTCTTACTTCCTCTGGCCCAGGGAAAAGATCAAGTACCCCCTCCCAAGAGATCGCCAATCAGGTTCTTGACGCGCTTGCTGAAGTACAAATGCAGACAACAATTGCACTCAATAATGCTTCTGCAATATCTCATGCCCAACAAGGGCTCGTGTTGTTAGATGCTGTGGATGGAGATTCCCGCTGTTGGGTGAGAAGTCTTTTGCATTCTTTCTCACAAGGAGGAGACTCCACCTCCCTGATGGCTGTTGTTTAGCCGCCTTGAAACCCCTTGTGTCCCAATCAGACCACTTATTCAGACTGATCTATGCCATGGCTGAAGCCCCTAGTTTGGCTTCTTTGATTCTACCTTTTGTGAGCTGGCTCCCACGGTGGGTCTATCTATTGATATGCTTCAGGCAGCCTTTAGAGCGAGCTTGGATTTGGTTTCTGCTCATCACGTGGCCTGATTTACCATCCAAGGATCATAGATCAAATATGTGCCACCACAACTACTATCAAAGCTTTGCCTCGCCACGTTTCCCAGTATCAGAAGAGGAATTTTATGATGGGATTTCCTAACAAAGATGTAGATGATGAGCCTGTCACTGAATTAGCAGTTGACATGAATCCCGACCCTGCCATAACCCCCAAGTCCAAGTTAGCATTTCCAGAGTTAAATATTAATGATTCTGTTCAAGCCCAGATGGAGGAAATAATTTCCCCCGCTCTTGTACTTCCAATTTTCGCCCCAGCTAAGAACCCTAATTCTGGCCCCAACATACCTGTTATCTCTTTAATCATCCATGAGTTGGTCGAATCTCCCAATAAACAGAATTCTGCTTATTTCCTTGTACCTTGAAAATCAGTATCAGTCTGCATCATGTCTCCTTCGAAGCTCTGGTGGATACTGGAGCAGCAGGGAACTTCATGAGTGTTGAGTTGGCACAACAATTAAAATTGGAAATGAATGTGGGCTTCTCAGTAATGGTGGCCTCATCTGCTTACCAGTCTTCGTATGTCACTCGCCGGCCAATACACTTCTCAATGCACCAATATAACTTCTGTGATCGCTTTTTGGCCATGCCAAACTTGGTGTTTCCGGTGATCTTAGGTGTGGGATGGTGGCGCCAACAACATGTGAAGATACATTTAGAGTCTAATACATTGTCATTTACCAATGATGATTTGGAGGGAGATTTTCCTTTGATCAATCACCCTCAAGAAGATACAAGGGACCAGCTCTATCACTACCCTAGTTACTTCCATGGGCATTCTGGCCGATTTTCCCAAAAGCTTAATGCAATATTGGAGAATCTTTGACATGGAAAATGCGGATCATCAGCCAAAACATACTAAGTATGATTGTGGATTCCAGACAACCGTGGAGTTGGTTAACATCAAATTCCCGTTAAAGCCTCATACAGCGGAAGAAGAGGTTGCACTCAATACCTGGTTGGACGATATGTTGAAAAAATGTATGTTGTCCAAAGAAACTTCACCCGTCGCCTCCCCTATCATCTTTGCTAGAAAATTGGATGGATCGCTCTGTCCTTTTGTAGATTATGGTCATTTGAACAAAATAACAATTACAGATCCCTACCCATTGCCTTTGGAGCAGACAATCAGTCAGGCAATTGCAAAATCCATGTGTTCTCAAAACTGGATCTGGTGAACACTTTCAACCAAATTTGGGTAATGGAAGGACCAGAATGGTTGACTGCAATCCAAACGAAGCGAGGCATCTTTCAATTTCGCGTAATGCCCTTTGGGTTGAAAAATGCTCCTGCTACATTTCAACAAATGATTGACAACGCGTTAAGGGATACCCAGTTCTCTTCTGCTATTGCATACATCGATGATATCTTAGTTCATTCCCCCACTCCAAAACAACACGCTATTGACTTGAAAGTGGTGGTGATCACTTTCCATAAAGCAGGGCTGTTCCTCAAAGCTTCCAAGTGCGAGTTTTATAAGGAAGAGGTCACATTTCTCGGAAACCTGGTTCTTAAAGAAGGTGTCACTATCCCTTTCAACAAATTAGATGCGTTATGAGAATGGTTAACTCCAACTACACAGAAGCAACTTCAGAGTTTCTTGGGAACTATCATTTTTTTAAAAAATTTCCCCTGCACTTTCCCAGTTGGCCGCCCCACTCCATCCCCTCACTGGGAAAAATGTACCATTTTGTTGGACCCCCGAATGACAGCAGGCGTTTGAATCAATCAAGGAGGTGTACATGTCTCCTCCCATTTTGAAACATGCTGATCCCACCAAACTTTATATCATCACATGTGATGATTCGTTGGTAGCAGTGGACGTGGTGCTGCTTCAGGACCACGATGGTCTTGAACATCCAGTCACTTATTTCTCTCCCAAAAATTCACTGCTACGGAGCAGTCTTGGGCCATTTATGACAAGGAACTGGCTGCTGTTGCATGGGCATTAACTCATTGGCGGTACCTGTTGCAAGGTGCTCATTATGAGCTAACAATTAACACGGATCAAAAAAACTCTCTTGTATTTCCACAAACCACAAAAATTGGCACACCAGCAGGACTGAACCTATCAGGACCTGTGCAGTTTTAACTTTAAATATGAAGTTTTCAAAGGTGCGCTCAATGTCCTTCCCAATTTCCTAAGCTGTAGTCCTGCTCACTGCCCCTTAGAAGCTGAGGAAGTGGATCTCATTACCGTGATTCCTGCCACTCAGATTCTGACAATCATTCCTTCCATTGTTTCCTCTGCCGCTTTGTCTCCTGATGATTCATTATTAGCTCAGGTGTTAGTCAATCAAATGGCCTGCCCTGAGGGCGTGGAGTTGGTTGAACAGTTGGCTCACTCGAGTCTCAAACACTCCCTATGCTCCTTAGAAGAGGGGCTCATTTACTTCCATTCTCATGTTTGGGTCCACCCCTCCTTCCACCCGGAAGTATTCCGCACACACCATGATCCCCCCATGGTCAGACATCCTGGTAACAAGAAATGCATCGATCTGATCAAGCGAACCTTTAATTGGGCAAGAATGACTAAAGAGGTCCCAGATTGGAATGCCAATTGTGTTATTTGCACTAGGGCTAAGTTGGATCACTCCAGAAAGAATGGCCTCCTGCACCCTTTACAGCAGGTGGAAGGTCCATAGACCTCGGTGTCCATAGATTTTTGTCAATCTCCCCTGTTCTATTGGGTTCACAGCGATGATGGTAGTGGTGGATTGCTTTAAATAATTTTCCCTTTTTATCCCTTGCACTTCCACAATTATGTCAGAAGAAACTGCCCATCTTTTTGTACAACATGTGTTTTCAATGTTAGGTCTTCCCCAAGAAATTGTTAGTGACTGGGGTACTCAGTTTACTGCACGGTTTTGGAGTGAAATCCTATTAATCCTGAAGATAACCCCCTGTCGATCCATGGCATATCACCCCCAGTCTGACAGTCAGACCAAGTGGGTTAATTAAGTTCTCGAACAGTACCTGCGTTGCTATGCTGCAGCAGCACAGGATACTTGGGCAGTGACTTGCCTCTCGTCCAATTTGCGTATAAAAATGGGATCCATGCATCTACGGGGTTCTCACCATATGAAGCAACGTTGGGTTATAACCCATCATTTTCAGTTGGAGCATGCTTGCGACCTGAGGTTCAAGCTGCCATGGATCATGCTGCCCATATTCAATTGACTCAAGCTTCAGTGCGGGAATACCTCACTAAAGCCATCGATGACTATAAGCGATTCACAGATCATAAGCGCCTTCCAGGTCATGACATATGGTGAGTTCCTACGTCATGCTTGATACTCGCCATTTGCGAATAAAAACCCCTTCCCACAAGTTTGCCAGTAAGCGTTCTGGTCCTCACTTAGTGGAGGAGGAATTGGGTAATGGGGCGTTCCGCTTGAAGCTTCCCATGCATTGGAAGCAGCACCCAGTTTTCTATGTTTCCCAGCTGTCACCCTTCAAGGGCGTACTTCCCACAGATCCAGAACTGATTGTTGTCAATAACGGGGAAGAAGTTGAGTTAGAGGCCATCCTGGCATCTCAGAAGTCGCGACGTTCAGTCCAATATCTTGTGGCCTGGAAAGGATACCTGGCTTACGTGAATAGTTGGGTCAAGGTGTGCAATTGCACGAATTGCATGTCCCTGGTCGAAGCTTTCCACACATCCCACCCTGAGGCTCCCCGCTCTCTTCAGAAGATCACGATGATTATGGCTATCAAGTTACCTAAAGCACACAAGAACGTGGCTCTGGCGCAGTTTCCCAGTGGGGGTGCCATTCCTTTGGAAAAAAAAGGGTAATGTAAGTCTTGGGGAACGTCCTTTAGCCCTCAATTGGGTCATCTTCCTGTTCCTGAAAAAAGATACCAAAGAGGATGGCGGTACCTCTCATCACTCAGGGCGATCTCGCTCACATAGTTTATGAGTGATGGGTGATAGCCCTTCTGCTTCCAACTCCGTTCCTGATACCCACACTCATCTCAGCAGAACTGTTGTGGGGAATTAATGAAATCTGTGTCAAGATTACCAAATTGAAATTGGTCAGAACTAATTTGGGTGGTAATCTGGCTGATGGCCAAAATTTGAATGGCTGTAAAAGCATGAAGAAGGATATATTGGCCGGATCGCCTGATGGCTCCAATTTATTCACTAAACCAGCAGAACAAATATCAGGCGCCATTGACCAGGGTTCGAAGCCCTCTGATAGTAATTCGGGCATTGCAGCCAGTGTGCTGCTATTGACTAAACGAATGGTTAAATGACTGAGAGCGGGCGGGTTGGCTGTCCCAAACCCGTTCCCAACCAAATGGACCTTTCCCTATTAGGGATGGCCTTGGGGGATTCCTGTTGCTCATCAGGCCAAATGCCGTCATGCTAACCATCAGAAACGTAGTCAAGCCTTGGTTCAGATGTCTGAAGTTGAACTGACAGAGACTCAGCCCACCGCCAAATTTTGTGATGTCAGTTCCCAAAGAATAAATCTGCCCATTCCCAAACAATTCGCCAGTTAGGTCAAATTTGTGGGTCCCGCCCCCATCCTATCACTACCCAATTGATCACTATTTAATAAGTTGCATGGCACTGAGAAAATTGTTGGTCAATTTTCTTACTTTTCTTTCCAAATAAGACTTTACCAAAAAACCAAATTTTTATTCTTCCTTTCCGCCCACATCTCAGATGGCATTTCCCTGGTGGCCCATCAGCCTGCACTCTGGGTGGGCTTTACCAATTCTTTTGGTCACTATGGCTCCCTCCATCACCAATTGGGTTCAGTAAGACCGATATTTTTGGCTTTATAACCCTGTTCTCATGAACTTCTGGCAGCAATACATGAGGATCTTACGGCCTTATGTCCATCAATGGAAAGAAAGAATCCATCTCCTTATCACCCCCGATGAGATGCTCTCACATGCCAAAAATCTCGTCGAAACTATTACAGTAATTCCACCCCCTGCAGCTAGACCTACTAAGGTGGGAATGGGTTCAGTGTGGTTTGTAGTTGGGATACTCCTCACCTTGTTGTTGTGCCACCACTTTGTGGTTTCACATTTCCCAACTTTATATCAAGTCGTACAGTCAGCAATGCCTCTGGCATTCTGGCTTGCTTTAGGGTGCTCACGCATCTTGACTGGCAGGCTGGTCTAAACTTCTTCTGCCGTTTTCATGACAGCCAACAACCCTGAAGGGAAATCCGGTGAAAGTCTTACAGGGGCTATGAGCTCATTATGGAGCCACAGTTATGTGCCTTAAAAGAGTATCAAGCATAGGAAACTCGCCCTCCACCTGGACATTAGTGAAAGATATCATGTTTAAATCTAAACTGGATTTTCTTATGCTGGCGCCTCCACCATCCCACGCCCAAAATGACTGAGAACATCAAGTCAGAAATCGCCAAAAACGAGTTCATATGAGCTGAATTTTTGGACCAAGAAAGACAATGAGAGGAACCATCTAGTACTAAAAAAAAGAA